>NW_017547337.1:920142-1004215 GCF_001854935.1 Bemisia tabaci | reverse complement strand
TTTTCATTTTGGACCGATGGAAATAACAATTTACTCTTGATAAACCACAATTAGGTAATATTTTCATTATTCTTGTTCACATTCGAGGTACCGCCATCTTGGTGCACTCGTTTCGGCCTCCATGAGCGAGAACCAATCAGAATTGGATTTTTTTTTAGGCCACTTTCAGCCCAACCCTGGCCCAACCAAAAGTGAGTTGTCGTAATTCTGGGTATAAAGGGACTCTACGTAGGATCCCTCGTTTTTGTTCTTTTTCATCGTCTTGTAGATGCCGCCTTGTCGTGCCTCATGACCAGAATTCCTCTTGTATTTTCCTGATATCATGTAGTATTTCACATTTCTCATTTTTATAACTTTTTGAGTGTTAATTATTTTTCCCAACTAGAATATAATCATGGTGTCTAGAACGGAAAAAAACCGGGATTCATCAGGGAATGAAAATTTACATGGAAATATCGGGGAATCTGTTCTAGGAACCGGGAATCTCCTCTTCTACCGCTTAGGGATCATTTCGTTTTTCAATTTGGCGGTCTAATCTGACCGAGCGCTCAGAGCGCTGCGCTACGAATTGACTTTTTGTATGACACACTTGAAGCTTCAAAGCATCAAAAAAATGGAGAAGCTTTCATCGACCGGATAGTATAAACATCAAGAACGCTATCGGAATTAAACATTTGAATGTGCGCCAGAGAAATGACTGAAAGATGAATTGAAATCGAAATTCATATTATACAGAACTCTGGAGAATCATATTCTTTTCCCCCAGAAAATCCCGGGGAAGTGGTAGAAAACTTTGGTTTCTCATCAGGGAATAAACTCCTGAAAATCAGGGAATGAACTCCTGAAAATCAGGGAATGAACTCCTAAAAATCAGGGAATGAGCCTGGTGAAAAATCCCAGACACCATGAATAAAATGCATGACGCCCCTAAAGATATAGGTCTTTGAGATCGTGTAAGAAATCAGGGGTGCAGAAACTTCCAAGGTTCCCCCATTTCAAGTTTTCGTAGAATTTTGCCAGACACGTATAGCGCGGTCGACAGTTTTGTTCCCTCAAAACAGCGCGCTTGAATATGTTAATTCCTACCTTGCAAAAACAAAACAAAAAAATTCACAGGGTTCCCCCATTTTTCTCATCCTCACCTATGTGTTTCCAGGATCGAATAGCGCTAATTGAAATTATCGATTCTCGTAACTAAGTTTTTTCCTCAGCGAGAATTCTCTTTTTTTGCCATTGATGTGCCTTATTTTTGCAGTCCGAATTTGCACGTGTAGGTTGGAACGTGTTTAGAATGCATATTGCATGTAACAGTTTGTTTTTGTTTTGTTTCGGTCTGTTGCGTGTCGTGTATGCGTTTTATAAATTTTGCTGTCGAATATTATGCATGGGCGCAGTGTGTAAATCAAAGTATTACAAAAGATGACACAAAAAAATTTGGGATAAAAGCTGCAAACACGTATAAAAGTTACCGTACGTTTCGGGGCGAAAAACTAACCCCTTCCTCAGCGGCTAAAAACAAACATGTTAAGCTAAAAACCTAAAAAATCTAAAGAAAAAAAAATTCTAATCCAAAAAAAGTATTACTTTTTAATCCAGGGTAATCTGCATCGATCAAATGAATGATCCAGTAAAAGTACCGTAGAAGTACCAATTTTTTGCCAGACACTTTCCACGTTCGGCCTGTAAGAAACATTAATATCTTGGTCAGGAGTTAATTTTAATTTTTATTAAATCACGTTAAACTGTACCTACGTTTCGAAGAGGTAGCGTTTTTCAGAATGCTTAAATTTGTACCCTATCTTCCACGCCTGAATCTGACTGCATCCGAAATGCCCGATGATAGTGGCATGTAGCGAGATGGACTCAGATGTAAAAGCGAAGTGAAAATTTCACTTTCAGACGCTCGGGTCCAAGTCGCGCGTCGCGTTGCCTCGATTTAGCGCGCTCTCGGCCAAGACGGAAACCGCAAGGCGGGCGCGGGCCTGCGTGGAAATGGGCCGAGGATAGATAGTTTACGAGACCCGGGATTTCCTGGTGCCCCCCCTTCCCCTTCCCCTCCCCCGCCCCCTCGAATCAGTCGGAAATCAGCATCAGAGCCGGCTCCGAAAACGCAATCCAGGTCCTCGACCCGCAAGCCCAACAGCCGACAGCCAAGCACCTGTGCTAAGCAACAACGCCGTATATATATTTCAACGTTGCCGAATGGGTCAGTCCCTTGTTCGCCGGACGAAGGAACCAGAGACAAGAGACCCTCCAATAGTGTCAGCCATGGTAGAAGCTTTTTCTTTCGGGGCTTCAGCATTCTACTATTGACTTACCTACACACTGGAAATAAAATCACATTGGATCTTGAGTCCAGACTCTTAAAAACATCGACAAGAAAAAGTACTCTTGATTCAATTAGAATCTAGCTTAAATCAAGAACCAAGCCTCTTCATTTAAGCGGATTGCGTTTGGATTCAAGCAAAAATCCGATTGAATCAAGAGTATTTTTTCTTTTCAATGTTTTTAAGAGTCTGGACTCTAGATCCAATGTGTTTTTTTTCCAGTGCTCGGTTGATGTTCAACAAATGTGCGGGCAGTTTCGTTTTGCAAACTGAGCCGAAAATGACCGAAGTTTGGGAAACTTGTTCGGCTCATGTCGGCACCCGAAGCTCATCATCCACCATGTAGGAAGGTCAACAGCCGAAATTAGGGTGATGACTGTTGCTCCCTTATACTTGTCCATAAGGTATCGTTGAATCCCCGAAAGTAAAAGCTTCCACCTGCCACCAAAAGGTCAGTGGAGGGTCTCTTGTCTCTGAAAGGAACGTAGCTCCTTCCGAAGGTTGCAAAATTGACTCGAACCATTCAATTTTTTACAGGAATGTAGCTGTGCAATTTCTGTCCAAAATGTTTCTAATTTTTGCATGAGATTAGAAGGAAAATCAATGAAATTTTCGGTTAGAAATGACCAAGATTTTCCTGGTGAAAATGCAAAATCGCTTCCCGGAAGAGAGAGAGCGTTACTCTACTCATTTTGTTCTCGTCAAATTTTTAAGAGTCTGGACTCCGGATCCAAGAGACTTTTTTCCACTATAACGTTCCTCAAGAGTAAATCGTCACCTTCCAGGCAAAGTATCACAAGCGCCATGCGACGGTTAAAAATTTCCGCCGCCATTTTATTTCTTTACTGAGAAATTGTTGGTTGAATCTGTTTGGAAATTTCACTAAATTTTATCGGCAGCACAAAGAAAATTCAGTGAAATCTTCGGACAGCTTCGTTGAACAATTTCTCTGTAAAAAAATAAAATGGCGGCGGAAATTTTTAAACGTCGCATGGCGCTTGTGATACTTTGCCTGGAAGGTGACGAAATATATTTCATAAGCAGAAATGCGGCAACGTTGAAATGTTGATACGTCGTTTCTCCTCAGGACGTGAGAGCGGGACCCGTTATTGGTGCCATTATTATTTTCCCGAGCGAATTTCACTTTCGGTCCATTTTTCAGGAGCCCGGAGGCCCGCACGAATTGGAGTGGGCAGAGCCGGAGACAAAAGAGCGGCTCCGGCGCGGGTTCTTAGCGGGAGATACGCGGTTGTGGCTTGATGACGGGGTCGGCGGGCCCCGGGCCGGAATCACGCCTCGTGCCCCGCGTTGCGCCAGGCGTTTCCGCCTCGCACGAATCGCATCCTACCCGATAAGTTTTGATAACAGTCCTCCGGCCGCAGCCGCATTCCGTCACAGCATCACCGAGCCCCGAGAGATTCGACCGGGAGCATTGCCGCCGAATAAAGTTCTCTTCACAATCCAACGTCGATGAGTGTGAGCTTTTTTTCATTTTCTGGGCAGGGTGTCTAGTACAGAGACAAGAGACCCTCCACTGGCCTCCTAGCGACAGGTGGAAGCTTTTACTTTCGGGGTTTCAACAATTCCTTATGGACAATTATTCGGGAGCAACAGTCATCACCTTAGTTTCGGCTGTTGACTTATCTACATGGTCGATGATGAGCTTCGGATGACGTCATGAGCCAAATAACTTTCCCAAACGTCGGCCATTTTCGGCTTGTTTGCAAAACGAAACTGCCAACACGTTGTTGAACATCAACCATGTAGGTAAGTCGACAGTAGAATGCTGAAGTCCCGAAAGTAAAAGCTTCCACCTTGGCCAAGATACTAGTGGAGGGTCTCTTGTCTCTGGTCTAGTATCAGGAAAAACCGGAAAATATCAGGAATTTCGGCCGATCAGGAAAATATCAGGAAATCGGAAAAATTGGATGTTTTATCAGGAATTTTTCTTACGCGAATCTTAGGACGGAGAAGTCTTACTGCTTTTTGCCTACTGTACCAGGAGTCGTCGCGCCGTCTTTGTTTCCGATAATTTCTCACCCGTAGCGCTTGTGTCGTATAGTGAAGGCCTCATCAAAACTCAGGAAAATATCAGGAATTTTCAAAATGAAAAAATCAGGAATTTTTCATGAAATATCAGGAAAAATCAGGAAAATAGCAGGATTTTTCAAAATTAAAAAATACTAGACGCTCATGAAGACACAAGTGTGACGGGTGGCAAGACGTTGCGCCGTGATGTACATCTAGAATTATGAAAATGATGGGAAAAACACGGCGAAACAGGATACAAATCTACGTGCTCTTAAGTCGAGAGATTGCCCACATATGCAACTGAAGGCGAACATTTAAACGTAACAAGGACGCCTCGCGACACCTTCGGCGCAATGTAATAAGGAATGAGAGATGCAAAAATGACCATCACATGGAAACAAGAAACTTTCTTGTGAGAACAACAAGAAATGTTGACACTGGCTAGGACTGGGATAGCTTGGAGTTAAGGGGAGTCAGGTTTTTTCAACAAATTACCTAAAGAGTTGACAGAGATCTTCGTCAAAGCTGAGTCGCCAAATTTGTTCATTAAGATATTAAAAGAACACTTTTTACTAAACGCTTACTACACCTTGCAAGAATTTTTAAATTTGTCACATTCATCTGTTTTGTAACTTTTTCTAATTCGACTTGTGTTGAGCCTTTCTGTTCAGGCTAATGTACACGGAGAAAAAAACTTCGTGCGTGGGACCCGAAGTTGAGCTCATTTGGATCTTTGAAGTTTTCGGATCACGTACCTACAAATTTGAGGTCCAGCTGCCGAAGTTCGGGTCAGACATCGAGACACTTCGGTATGTACCGGAGTACTTCAGATGTGTGACCCGAACCCTTCGGTATGTATCGAAGTATTTCAGATGTCTGACCCGCACTTCGGCCGCTGGACCTCAAGTTTTTAGATACGTTATCCGAAAACTTCAGAGATCCATATGACCTCAACTTCGGGTCCCACGCACGAAGTTTTTTTCTCCGTGTACTAATCTTAGAAATAAAATTATATAAAGAAACATACATGAAGTACAGCAAAACAGGATGCAAATCAACGTACTCCGAAGTTGAGAAATTGCCTACGCATGAATATTGAAGGCGAACATAAGAACGCAGTGCAGCAGTGAAATGACGCAGAACGTTCACCGGCGCGGCGGGAGGTGCTTGTTACTGCGCAGCGCTTAAATTGCACTCAAGAATATTTTTATCGTCGCATAAAAATGGTTATGGCGTCACAGTAAACGTGAGGAGTAGCAAGGTCGTCACTTCGTCCCATTGTGAGTTACTTGACGGTGAAATCTTCCCAAATTTCCCAAGTTCGTCCTCAGTACGTTTATATGCTCGCCTTCATTGCGCGTGAGTAGGCAATTTCTCAACTCAGGAGTACGCTGATCGGTATCCTGTCCGCCGTTTTCCTCATTATTTTCATTTTTCTTTATCTTCACCGCAGCGCGACGTCTTGCTCACTTTTACAGTCTGTTTTATCATCTCTTAACACGATGAGACCAAAAAAAAAAAAAAAAANAAAAAAAAAAAAAAAAAAAAAAAAAAAAAAAAAAAAAAAAAAAATAGTAATGCTGGTTTTGGAGATTTCACAGCTTACAAAATAATAACTCGATCACTGAGACCAAGTGCGAATTTAAGCCATCATGTTACTTGTCTTCCAATCAAAATGTGGTGTGCGACATGACTCGTGCACAGTGATGGAAAATATCATGAAATTTATTCGCGTGAAATTTCATGGAATTTGTCGAAACTTTTGGGGATACACCCAGGAGGCCCAAAAACGCCTGGAAACAGTGATTCTAGATTTTGACATTTTTCACCCCAGAAGCATTCACTGGTTGCAAATGTTTTCGTTCGGTTTGGAGGTTAGCTTGGGACTAAATTCCTATCTCAACTCCCTTTCGTGCCTCCCTTCGTGCACCTCATTCGGGTAGCACATACTGCTGCATCAACAGAGAGACCATCTGAAATTATTTCCGGACTTCCAGAAGTTTAATTGATAATTCCGAAAAAACTAACAAATTTCAAATTTTGTGAAATCTCTCCGAGCCCTTTGAAAGTTCACTTTCCATCTCTCTTCGCGCTTACGCAACGTAAACTGCCCTCTGAAATTAACTTCCAACCAAGATATTGACAATGAAAAAATGGAGGGATTACCCGGATGGTTTCACGATAACTGGAATAGTTTTGTCGCCGTAATAGGCACCACACATCTCGGTCATATTTTTAGTAGAAACGATAATGACTCGATTTTTTTTGCATTAATCTACACAGAGTTACGTGCTATAACGCTTTTCAAAAGATGAATCGCTCTACTTTTCAATGTTAATATATAAATGGCCGAAAATGTGCTGTCTGTTACGCTGACTTTCTACCGCGTAACAGACAGCACATTTTCGGAATTTACATAATATTAATTGAGAAGTAGAGCAATAAATCATTAGAATGCGTTATAATACATAACCGACATAACCCTTTGAAGATTAATGCGAAAAAATTCGAGTGATTATCATTTCTACTATTTATCGGACCGCGTTAAACAGAAAAGAACCAAGCCACATCAGCTGTTGCCTTCAACCGGGCAATTTAATATTTTACATAAAAACGGTCGTGCGGATTTTAACGCGAATTTCAGTGAATTTTTTTCCATAGCACGAAGCGAATTCCTTGAAATTTTCAAACGATTCCGCACAAACGTTCTCTCGTAAAAAATTAAAGCGCCCCTTTTAAATTTGGCAGTAGCTGATGTGGCTTGGTTTCTTTCTGTTAAACGCGGTCTAAATATGACGGAAAAATGTGTTGTCTGTTACGGCGACAAAACTATTCCAGTTATCATGAAAGCACCCACCCCATCGTCAAGAAACTGGATTCCTCTCTTTGGAACACGATCCGATTCGTCGCTGTCTCTAGAGTCCCTTTATACTGAGAGTCAAGACAACACCCCTCATGGAGTCACAAACGGGAATAAAGATTACAGAAATTGAACGTTTTTCGTAATCTTTGATCGGCACCTTCTCGAATTCCTTTCTTCGTTCCTTCCCTCATTCCGTGTGTTCCTTGCCGAACCCGTAATTCCCCGGTCCATTCCAGATTATAATCTTTGCAATCGGTGAAACTGTAATCTCTATTTCCGTTTGTGACACTGTGAAGGCCTAAAATACGGGAACCAATCAGAAATGGATTCACATTGGCTTGACTCTCAGTATGAAGGGACTCTAGATTCCTCTCTTTGGAACACGATCCGATTCGTCGCTGTCCCGTGGCCGTTGACCCCCACCCCGCTCGAGGGGATCGCTGATTCGTCGGCATGTTTCACCTTTGTAATTTAAATAACACCAAAAATAGAAGTTATTTTTCTCCGGAAATCGAAAGCCCTGTAATTACCGTCCGCGTGCGGGGGCGGGGGTCACAGGTGCGCGGCGCGGCGCCCCCGCAAAACGAGTCCCCGACGAGGGATTCGGAGATGTTAATCGTTAATGTCACCTGCCCTAATTGCGAGTCACGACTTATCGTCACCTCGTAATTTTCCCACCACCCCCGTCCACCCACGACCCGCGACCCGCTCTCGCTCTTATTACCAATCCCGGTAAGTATACCTCCGGAGCAATATTTTTAGCCGCGGTGACGTAATCAATACCGGTGACGGATGGCGGGGGTGTCCGCCACCGCTCACGTACGTTTTTCAATTTTCCCGTCATTCATCACCGAGTCAAAGGTCTTGCTGCCTTACCCTCTTTTCTGCCTTTCCGCCAGGTTCCTTCCTTGCTTTTATCCAAATTGCCCACCGCCAGAATGGATCACTAGACAAGGTACGAATGGAGAATTTGCAAGGGTCTGAAATTTGATGAATTTCCTGTTTAAGTGGAATCCTCTGAGTGAACTGAACACGAAGATACCCTTGATTCATAAATTGAGCAATTATTAGAGGAGATATGACAAAATAACCGATTCTGCTAAAATACATGTGTTTAAATGGGAAATGCCGCCAGATGACGTCACAAGGCGGCACATTTTCTCACTTTTAAATCAATTTTTCTCCAATTTCCCATGTCAGAAAAAAATTATGAAAAATATTGCGAACTCAGCTCATTAGGCACTTTCAGATGAAGCAATAAAAAAATTGCGTGCAAATTCTCCATGTAAGCATTCCGGTACATGTTTCTTAACCAAAATTTCACGTAGAACACGATTCGCGCAACGAAAATTACTGAAACCAACTCCTAACGAAGATATTAACCTTTTCATTTCACATTGGTTACGAGGAATTTGAACTGCCCGCTCACAAGAAACTCAAAGCTCTACGTGAGTCAAATCGCGCACGACAACGGTCTCAGCAAGTTTCTCAATCGAGCAATATTCATTTCCCACCATGTGTTGTTCGAACTATAGGCAATTTGCTATAGCTGAGCCAAAGCGTCAAGATTGAGGTTGCCAGATTTTTACATCGCGCAGAGACTGTCATGATAACGTTTAGCGCGCGATGTGAATCACGTAGAGCATTGAGTTTTCATGAGCGGGTGGTTTGAATTCACGCATCAAGAATCATTAAATATCGTTGTGAGGAGTTGATTTCGATAATTTTCATTGTGCGCATCGTGCTCTACGTGAAATTTTGGTTACGGAACATATATCAGAGTGCTGAAATTCGTACCTTGTCTAGTGGTCCATTCCTCCCGTCCTAAGGAGCAACGCCGTACTCTGCCATGCTAAGGAAGAACGCCGTACACTGGAAAAAAAAAAAAACACATTGGATCTAGAGTTCAGACTCTTAAAAACATCGACAAGAAAAAATACTCTTGATTCAATCAGATTTAAGCTTAAATCAAGAACCAAGCCACTTAATTTGAGCGGATTTCCTTTTGATTTAAGCTTAAATCTGATTGAATCACGAGTCCTTTTTCTTGTCGATGTTTTCAAGAGTCTCGACTCTAGATCCACTGTGTTTTTTTCCCCCAGTGTAAGAACCTTCACGCGTTGTCAAATTTCACTCGATAAAACACGAATTTCCTGGTGAACTTACGAATATATTTAGCTAATTATTTTCGCAATTTCACCTAATGCTCCTGAAAATTTCAAGAAAAAATATTCATAAATTTTCACAGGAATTAGTATTTTATCGAAGGAGATTTAGCAACTCTCGAATGTTTCTACGGCGCTCTTCCTTAGCACGGCAGTATTAGCATTCAACCCCTACCAAATTTACTTCTGATAAATTACAAATTTGCAGGTAAATCTGTGAATATTTTTCATTCAATTTTTCAGAGAATTTGATTCGTGATCAGCTCTATATTATTTGAAAATTTTAAGAGAACCCATTCATGACACTCCTTGAAAAAGGACATTTTATTGGAGGAAATTTGGCAACTCTTGAATGTTCATGCGGCGTTCATCCTTAGCACGACAGTACAGAACAAAGTAAGGTGAAGAGTTTCTATAAAAGCAGGAAAAACTCGAAAAGTCTAGTAATTTTACTCAACCGTGAAAATTCGTGATGTCTTACTGTAAAATTTTGATTTTACTGAACATCGGGCAGTGCAGTCTGGAATATTGTTCTGTAAATTCTTTTTTGTAGATTTGTGATAAAATACTCCGAGAATCATTTTTGTTGCGCTTTCAATCTGTAATTATTTTTCTTTCTTCTTTTTCCAGGGATCCAAGCGCACCTTACGTTCCAATGAATTAGTTTTAACACCGAACGGACTGTTAGACACGGAGCTACAGCTTAACTTTTCCTTGCAGGTGAGAGGAACGTTTTCTACTTCTGATACCAGCGTTTTTGCGCAGAAGTTACCGGATGAGAATTAGTGGATGTCAAGTGGCTTTCCAGTAAAAAAGAAGAAGAATAAAGCACAGAACATGTACAGATTAACAAGAAACACGGCAAAAGCACCGCGTTAAGCAGAAAGGAACCAAGCTTTATCAGCTATTGTCAAATTTAATCGGGCAATTTAATTTTTTTTATAAATACGGTTCCGCGGATTTTTGTGCAAATTCCAGTAAATTTTCTGCACAGTACGCAATTCCTTACAATTTTCAAAGGAGTCCGCACAAACGTCCTCTCGCAAAAAATCAAATTGCCCAGTTAAATTTGGCAGTAGCTGATGTGACTTGGTTCCTTTCTGCTAAACGCGGTCCAAAAGATCTCCCACGTGACTGGTCTTTTTTCTATTTTCTTTTTTTGAGCCTGTGTGGCAACGTAGCATGAATTTAAGCTCCTAATCCCATGGATAAAGCGTTTCTCGAGCACATTGTTCCAATGGAATTAATCAATCATCCTAATGTTTGTATACTTATAAAAACTGAAATGGTATTTGTGGTTGGTAATGAGAGTCCAAGTCCAATTTAAGGGGCTTGGAGGACAAGTAAGGCGCATGAGTGCAATTTTTGCTATTTAGAGAAGTACGTGTTCGAAGTTTCGAAATTACATGGATCCTCATGGCGGAAAGAAAGTTCTTACTGACTTTTTGATGCTTAAAAATTGGAATTTGGATGCGAAAGTTCACAGAATATGCATTAAGATTAGTTTTACTTAAAATCATCAATATCTCAGCGTTTTCAAAAGCTATACTTATGCGTCTTGTCCTCCAAACCCCTCAATTCTATTAGAACCTGCGTGCACATATGCCTAAAATTTTACTCCTCAGCCCCGTTTTTTTTCAAAATTAGCACATAGCATAGTCGATTTAGCTTATCATGCTGAGGAGGCAACGAAGAACATCACATAAAATCATAGCAAAATTTTGCCGGTATTGGATTCTTCTGTTTCTGCGCAGGGTTCTTCATGTTGATGAGTCAGTAAAAGTTACTTCATAGGTGAATGAAATATCTGTACCCAAAACATAAATTTATGTCGCTCTGGAGCCTCGGATAATTCGGAGATACAAGAATACCTGTGAATACAACCTTGAACAAGAAAGTATTCCCCCCATCAATGAAAAACATCTTTGAATTTGTAAGCACTTTTCGAAGTGGGATTTTTAAGCAGTGCAATCTGTGGACCTTTAATTCTTTCAGATGAGAACGGGGTGTTTTCTATGTCATAACAACTGAAATCATCAGTAGTATTTTTTTTGTGACTGGGAGTTGCTTCATTTTTTGTTTGTTTGTTTTTTGTCAACGATTAAATTGCTCCGTTTCTGTTGCAGTATCCACATTTTCTGAAGAGGGATGGCAATAAACTTCACATTATGCTTCAAAGACGAAAAAGATACAAGAATCGAACAATCCTAGGTTATAAAACTTTAGCAGAAGGCATCATAAACATGTCTTTGGTTAGTTAAACATATTCTTTATGAAATTATTATTGTTTAATGCAGTGGCGAGGCGTGAATGATCGATTTTCGATGTTTCTCCATCTAAAGTCATGGTAAGGAATCGATTATTAAGGTGCTTGCTGCAAACACCCTGTTTATCGATCCTTTTCATAAGTTTATATGGCAGATCAATCAATATATCGCAAAGCACGCCACGCCACTGGTTTAGTGTAAGTAAACTAAAACTATCAGAACTTGTAGTAAAAAAATACCAGGAGTTTGTTTTTCTTGTCTGCTGTGGAAATAATCAAGCTGTGACTGGAAGCCTCAACATTTATATTATTCTCTAGTTTTTCAGGGAAAAGACTTCCAGATATTCAATCTCTTTGGTCCTATTTAGATTTTTTTTACAACCTATTGTTACTTAACTCACGTTCGTTCTCTAAAAAAATAATACTTGACCCGAAATCTGTGACATCTTTTTTTCCCAGTTTTACATTGTTGTAAAAGTGTGTTCCCTTACTATAACTTGAAATTAGTACAGGAATCTCTGATCATTCAAATATTTTGCTTCTAAGATACTTATTTTTGAAGATGCCAAGAAAAAGTTCCGAGTGAGATGTCATTTCATTTCTTCATGCCCTTTCAAGAATATGCTTTGAAAATTATTTTAAAAAGATCGAGAAATATATTCTTGCCCAAATAAAATAAAATAAATTATTTTTAAACCTCTTATTGTTTGTGGTTTTCTAATTTCACCTCAGATATGTATCAAATGCAAGTGATGCAAATCATTGCATTTTCATCAATTTTTCATAATTTCTGACACATTACTCCTTTACAATGGCAGAAAGCCTCTCAGTAACTTAATCAACATTTTCTTCTAATGTTTGCTTCCTAAAATTCGCATTGCTTCCTAAAACTCCCGAATAAAGTTCAATAATCATGTACTTACAATTTTCATTTTCTTTACATTTTTGATTTGTAACCTTTCTTTTTATTATATTACAGGTCTTACAGAGGCAAATAGATCTAGATCTAGATTTACTCAGTGATAGTAAGGTAAACAATGTCATTGCTCGAGTTACTGTCAATTCCTTAAATAGTCAACCAGTGGATCATGACATCAAACAAGCAGGTTTGTCGCAAGCTAAGCAGTGTCTATCAATTGATTTTATAGTGCAGCAGCATGTTAGAAATGATATGTGATACATGCATAGCAGAGAGTATCACTAACTTTTTGTCTAGGAGGACTAATTTTTAATAAGTTCATCTACATAGATGTGTAGCCTTGTTCCCCACTAAATTCTACCGTTCTTTCTTTTTATATATGTGCCAGACTATCACAGCATATTCACATCCGTGCACTGATTTATAGATGTATATATACTAGTATTGCAGTCGCCGCCTCCTATAAAAATTCTGTAATATCCTAGATCAAGTCCTGAGGAAATTACGTCCCAAGAATGGGAATGGGACATCCCAAACGCAGAGTGTAAGCGAATACTTTGTGTATATGTATGTGGATGTTTCTCAATGAAAGTTTTCAAGAGACACATATTTTACCTGCAAATTTTCAGTGTTGTCCCTAGAAAAGTTCATACCTCCAGGAACGAGAGTGAAGAGTGGTATTTTGTGCATATCTCTTTTGGCGTTTCATTTTCTCTTTTCTTTTTTTTTATTATTTTTTTAAATATGTTCATTGAAACATAAATCTCCAAATACACATCTGACTGATTTTTATGTTTGTTATGGGTTTCTTGAACTACTCAGTTAAGAAGTTACCGTGTCCCATTTTTTTGTATTATTAGCCGTGAAAAGCAATCATAAAATTCTGAAGTCAAGGTCCTAGAGTCTAAGAGCCGGAAAAAAGCTGATTGAGAACAGTTACCTGGTCTCTCTTTTTCGTTATCCAACTCAAAATGCTATGAGTCCAATCACCCATAATTTTTTGTTTGTTTTATCGCAGATCGAACTGGTGAATTTTCTGATGAAGATGAAGAGCTCAGCAGTAACGAAGAAGGCTCTGATTCTGAGCCAGCTATTGAAGATAGGCGTCCTCGAAAGCCAAAAATTCCAGTCAATGCAAGAGTAAGTTGTCACATGATCATATCGTGTCGGAGGTTCATGAAGAAGTCAGGAGAGATTTTTTGTTATCACTCTTTTAAGAGCTCCTTTTCGAAAAAGGCTCAAGTTTTTCAAATTTTAATCAATGCAAGTTTAAGAAAACCTCAAACAAGGCAAAAAATATCGCTCTTAGGAATTTTGATAATTAATCAAAATTCGATGGAGTATTTTAGGGGTGAATCCTTTATATTGTAATAGTTTGCTACCACTGAGAAGACTATCAAGAGGAGGAGGAGGAGGAGGAGGAGGAGGAGGAGGAAATTTCATAATTAAACAAATTTCAAATTAGATACAAACTTATCATTAAAATGAAAGATTAGTTATGGCTGTCATTTATGAAAGTACAGTTTTTTAAACCGTAAAAAGAAAAAACCACCTCATTCGTATAGAAAAAATACATACTTAAAAAATTAATGGTTGAACCCTTATTGAAATACTGCATTCTTATCATAAAATTTGCCATAATTTTGCATGTGTATTATCCCACCTAGTAACTCCCAAAAATTTTGTCATGAACTCGTCGTATAAACATTATCGCAAGTCCAATTTTGGCAGTAATGCTGTGACAACATTTTCACAACCACTTTTTGCCAGGCGGGATTTTTTCATACGGTGGTATTCAATTAGAAGTGTAGCTATGGATCTGCATGAGTGATTTTCAGTGGAAACTGAATTTTTAGATTTTTTGAAACAGTATAAAAAGAAATCAAGCAATTTTACCATCTAAACTTTTGGAGCCATTGTAGTCATATTGCGTCCTATTTGAGTATTTAAACACTAATATTATGGTATTTTGCTTTTTTAGCAACGAAATTTGAAGCAAAAATTCATATCGTTGCTCAAAAGATTCAGAGTCAACGAAGATTTACAAGCTCTAGAGGCAGGAAGAGAAACCATAAGTCATAAGTTATCAGGGGGGGACATGGACCCTGCAGATATCGAGGATCTTTTTGAAGAGTTAGAGGATCTGTCAGACAGCGGCCCAGAAGTTGATACTATGAGTATAACCTCAACCCCAAAACCATCTCTGAGACCTTTCTTCTCAAGTAGTCGCTCGCTGTTCCAAGGTAAGTTTTTTTCATGATCCACCCTTCCGACTATTTCATGCCTCAAGTATAGTGCCCAGAAAATCTGTTTCAATATTTTTCAATAAGTTTATTTTTGTCACGGACTCAGTTTTTTATTTTTTCTCTCTACAATAGTTGACCCTCAGGTCGTTTGTTAAAAAAAGATTCTTTTCTTGTTATCCACTTTGATGTAATTTGTCTTTATTCCCACTGAGTCCTCGGGTATAATGTATATTTTTTTGAGTGAAACTCAAGGCGGATAATCCCCTCAGAAATTTTTCTTCTCCTCTTTTTCAAAATAGTGTAATCTGGATGCTAACCAAGAAATTTATTTGAAGCCCAAAATTAATTAAAGTAGTTTATGCAAGGGCTTTAATTGGGAGGGAAACTTTTTTCCAAGGATCTCTTTTAACCAACAGAGCTCAGTTCTTTGAAGTTCAAGGTAGGTAGCTTTATTTCCTAGATAATATAAATAATTATATTGTGTATTTTTCCATCCTCAAGAAAAATCCCCTGGTTTTAATTAACTCATATATACTGTTTTGAATTTTGCTTTTTTTCATGCATTTAAAATGTACGTATGATGCTTTACACTCACCTTCATGATTTGCGCTGTAATTACTCAGTTGCTTACAGCTTTCAACCCCTAATTGTCAAGACGTAATCAATGCAAGAGAGATTTTTCTGTTTTGACAGGCGTAAAAAATAATTATTAATGTGAGAGTAGTTTAGAGCTAATGCTGTATTTTACTAATGAGTAGGTTTCATTCCTTCTAGTTGTCAAGAATACAATTTTTCATCAGTTTTTCTTCTTTTTTGTATTGACTGAGTTTGATTAAGCCCAATTTTGTTGTTTTCAGTAATGCATTTGTCTTTGATATGTAGTATACATTTTTAATTTAGCTAACTTGATTTCTTAGAGTCATTCATGACATGGTGCACTTTCATCTTTTTCAGTCGTATTTTAATTATTATTTTTTGCTAATTTTTAAGCTGCAACCATAAAAAAAGAGGCAGAGGTGGCTCAATTGTCTTAGATACTCACTCCCTCCCTCTTTTTTTTTGCTTCTGCACGAACTAATACATTGAAAAATGATTAAACTGCAATAAATTGAGTATTTAGCGGTTTCCTTTATTTTTCAATAAAATGCTTTGAAGTTTGCTCTGTGATTTTCCATAGCTTTTTTTATTGATTGAAGTGCTGTTGAAAAGATGAAAGGCATCATTTGTGAATTATTAATTTGAATGAGAACAGAGTTTTGATAAACTTTTTTATAACGTATGTGTTTGCTTGTGTGTGCTCGTTTTAGGCCGATATCATCCGAAAAATTGCCACGCTTCAAAAGCTTCCTATAGCAATGCTTCGCATCAGACCAACTCAGGTTAGCATTTATAACTGTAATCACAGTTACAACAGCTACATTCACTCATTAGAATACAGTTATAACAGTTTAAATGATACCAGCTGTTAATCAAAAACCTTACTATTCATGTTTGAAATGTCATAATTATTTGTAAAACTTTTCAATCTTTCTGTTCCATAATTTGTTTTTGTCAGTGTCCTTCAGTACATTGGTCACATTTGACTGATTTATGGAAGAAAATGTCCTCCACAACCCTTGAATTTCTCATGGGACATTATGCCCTATGGATAACCTCCTAGAGATCTAATCGATGATGAGCTGAGCAAATTTAGACAAATTGATTTGCCCCTTAATTAAACACTCTCAATATTCTGCTATCATAAAAATCATGTCTTATTTGGAATTGCAGTAGACTAATATCATTTTAAATGATGCTGTAACCTATCAAATTGAACAAAATGAAAATGTATATGTTCCCATTTTAATTGGATAAAATCCTGATTAAATATTCTTGCGTGTTCAAAATGCTTTATGTTTTTGAACATCTATGGATAGCAGCGATGTCTGAATGTCGGTCGTAAATTAATCCGCTGATTTTTCAATGAAAGGAAAATTCATTTTGACATTATTTTTCTGTGTTTTCAATCTTCATGTTTCAACATCCAAATGTTATAGCTTCCCCTGAATACGTTGATAAGCGGTCATTTTAGATTTAGAGCTCGAAATTTAATTTCTGAATATGCAGGATATTTTTTTCAGTTTTGGAGGAAGTCAGTCTTAATAATTTTTCGTGTTTTTACTGACTTCTTAAAGAGGTGTGCAATATTGGTCCAGCCTTTTCAGCAAAAAACATGTGCACTGCCTTACTAATCAACTGAAATTTTGTAATTATGTATTCATACCCCTATTTAATGTTTTTGCCAGCAAAATTTCTACGTATTAAAATTGTTTGGTAGCTAACTTCTTTGCTGATTGCTCGACTCATTTTTCACCACCTTATTGTTTATTATTGAAAATTTCTGCACTTTAAACAAAAAAAAAAATTTCTATCAATTTAAGAGATTATGTAAGTATGCAGTCTTTTGATCAATCAGATTGGTCCGAAAATATTAGATCCTATTCTCACTTATAAATCTCTATTCATTAATGGAAATTTTCTTTTGAAGTGTTTTTTTCTCTCTCTCTCTCTCTCTCTCTCTCTCTCTATCCGTTTTGTGCATCAGAAACTTCTTACGGTTGACAGGAATTCATTTAGAATTGGGTCCCATGGTTGCTCAATGTTCCATCCTATTACGTTATTAACTCATGGTAAATGCATTTCCGTAGGTTTTGTGCGGCCTTCGAGTATGATTCCCTGCAATTTCAATTTTTTTTTTTCTTTTCATTCCTATGAACAAAATTCCTTTGAAAACATTAAGTTTAGGAACTCCCAACACTATTTTCCCCCTGCACACACATGAGTTGGTGAGAGTTGTTGTTCAGGAAGCAAATCTTAGTCGTTTTTCGGTTTATCTTGACTAGCAACTGTGACTCAGTATACATATCTCCCTAAATTATACATCATTGCAGTTTTCATTTTTTAATTACAAGTACTGAGTTATTCACACATCAAGCATGTAATTTTTCCCCTAGGTATAATGTCCTTTTACTCTCCCTCAATTTTTTTTGGTATTCATTTTATCAAGAATGATGTAAATTCTCCATATTCGTACACATTTCACTCATATTTCGCTTTGCCCCACCTGCCTGTTTCCTTTTAGCCAATTTTCATGGATTCCTGAGAATATCATTCGTACGCATGAAATATTTTGTATTATTGTTTTTGTGGTCCAAAAATGAGTCTCTCATTGAAACTTGGAGACCAACTTTAAAGTTCCATTGCAAGGCAAATAACTTTAAAAAATCTCGAAGTAATCTATGTTGATCTAAAGAGTTCCCTTCAATAATAGGTTATGTGATTTAAGGTAAGATGTGTGGGTACATTAGTTAGTAAATTTGAATGTTTCGATTTTCGTGCTTTTTTCTCCTTGGAGTGCTTTTTATTTGAAATAGAATTTCAATTTATCAATTCGTATAAATGCTTGGTACATTTTGGTCCATTGTCTTTTACAGGTAGACATTTTACAACATTTTTAAGGTGAATAATTTATATTTTCTCACTTGGGCTCCGAAAATAATTTTCTAAAACCATCTTTGGTGTTGTAAGATATGATTATCATTCGATCTTTTTTACAGAAAAAGGAGGAGAGAGGCTAAGTGACGAAAGCTCAAAAAAGGCTGATTCAGACTCACATCCAGAAAATTGGACTGATAGTGACCCACCACCTCCCTCAACATCGTCACCGCTAGCATCTGATGAGAAGAAGGTTTGATTCTTTTCCCTAGCTGATGTTTCCTTTTCTTCTCGATAGCAATCTACAGTTTGCTGTTTTTTTAATCTCCGATTCTAATTTCTGGCTTCGTTTTACCTTCAAAAAAGTGTGAACCTAGTACCATTCTCATATCCTAATTTAAATTGAGTATCTGTGGCACAATTTGATGGGATTTTTTTCCTCTCTCGTAGCAATTTACTTTTGAAGAAGTTTTATCACCACTAGACTTGTTCAAGAATGAAACTAAACTGGAGCAAAACTCTAAATCTAACGTTTTGCTTTATTTATTTATTTATTTATTTATTTATTTATTTGTTAATTTATTTATTTTGTTTTGTTTTTTGTTCTTGTATTAACCTATCCTAACTTGAGGAATATTTCACTCATTGCGCCGAACACAGTGCGGTCGCTGTTTCGCGGGAAAAGTATATTAGCGCCTACAAGAGTGGCGGAATACTTCACGCATTGCGCCAAACACAGTGCTGTCGTTGGTCGACGCGAAAAGTATATCAGCGCCTACAAAAGTGCCGGAATACTTCACGCATTGCGCCAAACACAGTGCAGATACTTTTTTTACAATTTGCAACTTGATTTTCTTAGAAGAATGAGAACAAAGAGTCTGAATATCCAACTTGGTACATTTTTCGCGTCATTTCAAAATATGCGGTTTAAGGCAGCTATGATGACTTCTCGTTTGATTTTAATAGGAGTAAATTTAATGTGCAAGGAATCTTGCTACGAATTTTGGCTTTTGAATGCTCTAAAACCATTGACAATTAATGGAGCCAGTACATAGAAGTGAAACGATTGAAAACTTTATTTTAATATTTTTTTCAGGAGATCAATGAGAAAAAGACTCGACTCTTCACACGAGAGAAAAATGCATCAAGTGGAAAAGGAAAAAAACAATCCATCAGTGATAAAGTCGATGTTAAAAATATGAACAACAACTGTGTCGTTGATATGACTTCCAATAATTTAGAGGTAAGTTCTAACACTATTTCAAAGTAAGCCACAAGTTTTCTCTTGTTCAAAATTATTTTGAAATCAGCAGAATCAAAATGCTACTTCAAAAATTACAAAGAGTTTTTCGTCTCAAGATTCCAAGCTGAGTGAAAAAGTTCCAGTTATGCCACTGAGCTCCCTTTCATGGTAATAATCAGAACAATATTCAATTTACCCTGAAACTAAACCTGTCAGTTGCTTCCTTGAATTGTGGAAATGTTATGAATAGATTTTTCTCTTCGATGGAGGCGTGTATTACATTACTGAAGATTGCACTTATGCACTGATGCTTTCACCATACATGGAAGCACAGTGGAATATGGATTTTTTTTACTGTCAAGGTAAACATTACTGGAGTAAGGGAGGTAGATTTACCTCTTTCTCTTGGCACCCTCTCCCAAAAAATCCTCCCCTCCCCCCAATCCCCCAAAAAACTTATACTGTTGACGTATAAATTGAGAGACTTAAAGCGTCTATTCCAATAAATTGTAGGGTCCGTTACATCCCAAAATTAATTTGACTTAATTAGAGATTATCTCATTCTACCAAAATTACTACTCTCATGTGCTACTGCTTTGTATATTTCACTGCAGTGATGTAGAACCACCAAATACACAATTTTCCTCAACTCTGTTGCAGATGAGAAAAGGTTTATTAGAACAGCTTGGTCGGATTCTTGGTCCTGAAGACTGGTTACCCGAATCAGTGGTTTTAGTAAACGGAGCTGATGCTTATGGTTGTGTTCTCACTCAAAAACTAGTCAGTAGCTCTCTTAGAGTCATTACAACTTCCAATGCTGCGGATATTAAAGCTGCTGTGATTGCCCTTGTCAATAAAATACAAAAATGGTAAGTATTGTTAAATATTTATTGATATATTTTGGCATTTTTCTTGGCAAAATAAAATTGTGCTTGATATTGAACCATCAATACCTAACCTAACCATCTCTATTCAACAAACGAAAATCTTGCTTTGATTTAACCTTTAGTGAACCTACTCATGCAAAGAAAGTAACGGAAAATCCTTGTATAATATTGTTGAATTATTCATAATTAATCAAACACGCTGTTGTCCAATCAAACTTAAACCACATCGATGCAATTCTTCCTACACTTTCTCTACTTAGTGTTTTGATCATTATTTTTAGCCAGCCACAAAATATGCAAGAATTTCGGTAAAACACCAAGACTAAAAATGTGTATTTCATTAGAGATTGCAATAGGGGTGCATAGTCTGATGGGTAGGAGAGATAAATGTTAGAGGGAGGAAAATAATATCATCAAATCTTACCGTATAGCCAGCTGTGAAGTAAATTTTAACCAACCTTCAAAAAACTTTTTTGTTACCATACATGTTTTTGCTTTGTGCACTTTGCTCATAAAATTATATGGTTGGTTGGTTCATTACAGAACACATTTAATCCCAGATTTATTTTATTTATGTTTATCCATTTTTTTCGTAGAGTTTAAATGATTATTTTTTATTTCTTTTCCAGTTGTATCACAAGTCCGAAGCCTCTGAGTGTCATTAAATTAATACTTGCCGGATCAGATGGATTTGTCAATTTAGTTTTACGGAACTATGTCGAACAGTTTTCTTATAAACCTGTCGACTGGCAAAACTATATCAGATTTTTAGTCATTCCTTTAGGTGAGTATGTTTCAGTAATCTATCAGTAAAGCTGTTGCAAACTCCCACCAGACTCAACCTTTCTGGTATAGAAGCTGCTGTTTGAGTTTTGTAATAATTTAGCAAATATCAAGTCACACCGATTGACTTTTTGGGAATCTAGAAAAATTTTCCAGTAAGGAGGAGAATTATCTCACCCTCTATGTAACATTAATGCGTATCAGTGGGGTTTTGGGTAATTCATTTTAAGTATTAAATGGGAACCAAGACCCCGGTGTTTATATCATGAAAATAGAGTGTGATTTTCAGAAATGAGGGGCTTAAAGGACAAGGCGCATAAGCAGATTGAAAGTTCAATCTGACTATTTGTTGCCTAAAAAGTGGAATTTGGGAGCGAATTCTTCACAGAATGTGCATTAAGACCAGTTTTACCTAAAATCATTAGTATCTAAATTATTTCAAAAACTGCACTTATACGCCTTGTCCTCCAAGCCCCTCAAATACTTAATTGGTAACTTACATAAGCTGAAGGAAAAAAAATAAATGCCAGAGGGAAATGACTAAAAGCAAGTGTTCAAAATTTTTGGAAAACCTCATCATAGCAAAACAGTGCCGAAGCTGGAAAGTTTTAAGGGAGATAATTTTCTTTCGACTTAGATCAGAATTTAGGTTATTCAACAAAGTTTATGTATATGTATTAGGCAAGAATTCTGGTGAGCTCGCTGAATATTTCTTGTCTTGAAATCTCCTTTGGTGCTGCTGTGTTCATCAAATTTCCCAAAGTTTATGGAAGTTTCAAGAAATGTATTAAAATTTTGGCCTGAAAGAGAAATTTTAAATAATCATTCTTTCAACTTATTTTCCAAATTTCAGTGCTATGAAAACGCATTTTAATCAAAAGGAACTGTATCCAATAGCCTGTGTCACACTGTCAAAACTAGCCATCAAAATATCAAGGTCAAGTGTTGTGATTGGCTTATTCGATGACTTGGACCAATCACAGCACTTGACCTTGACATTCTGTTGGAGTATTTTGATAGTGTGACACAGGCTATTCTAGCATAAGCCATGAGATCCTTTAGAATACATGTATGACAGGGATCATGCCTTGATGAATGTGGTTCCTTTTGATTTAAATGCGTTCATAAATGTTAAGAAACTGAAAAAACTCTAGAATGATTGAATTATCTTTAATCCTAATTTCGATTATGTTTTTTTTTTTCAGGCACTAATTTCCTCAGTAGGTATCTAAGTAGCGTAGACTCTCTTTATGGCGCCTTATTCGTAAATGAAAGCTGGAAGGAGGCTTTAGAGCAAAATGATGCAACCGAACTAATCAGTAGGATCTCTCAGTATTTGAACGCAGCTCACACAGTTCAATTTCCAATAGCAGAAGCCATGATCACATACAAAGAAAAGAGGTGAAGTGTGATTCTGATTTCTTTATTTCACATCTGAATTCCGTTGTAGATTAGGCTTGCATACTTTTGCAGACATTTTATAAAATTATTCAAAAACAATTTTTTCGATAAAAATTCCCAATTTTGTCTCTAAAATTATTGTTTAGTTGATCTGATTTAGTTGCAAAAAATTGCATCGATTTGGTAAATGTTTTAAGCTAGCCATCATCATAGAATTTCTAGATTGAATCTCTCTCTTAACGAGACTTTTTACATCAAGTTCTCACTAATTTGGTTGGAAAAATCTTAAATTGTGAAACAGAAGCTCAGTCTCTAAAGTCAATGAAAAAAGCTGTTGTAGACTTAGTGGAAGAAAACTTCAACTGTCGATTCATTCTTAGCTCTTCATGAGTAGTCGCAGTGCCATTATTTTATTGCTTGCTTCACATTTTGTTTTATCGTATTATCTCATCTCCCGGCGATCATGCCGGCGATCTGCCGGCATTTCGAGACGGGACCGTGTCCGTAATAAGAGAATTCGCCAGGTGATGAAGGTTGAGAAAGATATCGTGCACGACGTCATGTCCAGGCAGTTATGCTGGTATGGACATGTGCAAAGAATGTTGGAGGAGAGGTTGCCCAAACAAGTTTTGGATTGGGCACCACCTGGGAAGAGGCGACGGGGATGTCCCGTAAAGGGTTGGCGGCAGGGCGTTGACGAAGAGATGTTGCGGTGTCAGTTGCCCGAGAACCTCTGGGAAGACAGGCATATGTGGCGTTTGGGTGTCGTAGAACGCCAAAGTGCGTTGTAAAGCGACTTTATATATATGTATATATCTCATCTCCCTATCCTCCTCCCCCAATTTTAAACTCATTCACTTCCAGAACTTGCCTTGGATACATTAGCAGTTTTTTACTTTTGAGTGGCACGCATTAACTGATCGATAAATCTCTGCATTGTTCTTTTATTTGGTCTATAATAGTAACCGAAAAATTCATCTGCTTGTTTTACAGCTCTGATGAGGAATCAAGTCAGATATTCATCCCTTTCATTAATGTAAGTCATTTTAAATTTTTGCTTTTGATAACCTTTCCTGCCTGATCAGTTCAAATCAAAATCATGTTAGAAACTTTAGAACTACTTAATTTTGCTCATTTCAGAAACACTTGTCAAACGAATTCCACTATTGGATTAAGTGTCTATTTGATCAACTAGTTGTACATTTTCTCCTCTCAAAAATTCAAAATGAAAAAAAAAAATTGTTGAATAACAAACTGTGGGTTTAACTGTATCTTTAATCTTTAGGTCTTAAGGAGGAGTAAAATTTCAGACCTTCTTTTCTTGGCTCCAACTTTAAATGGTTTTGAACAGTTTTATCTCTTTTGGCAATTGATATATTCACTGTTCTCCACAATCCAAAACCTGTTTGTTGCATTCATATCTTTTGTCCTGTATGATTCGTGACATCTCATCTGTAGACTTTGCTCATATAAGTTGTAAGTAAAAATTCCACCCTTCAATCAATCGAAAAACCATTTTTCATTTGTATGCTAGAGTATACAGTTTACATCTAAACTTGTTCCATCAGCAATGGACCTGTTGCAAACTTCAGCTGTAGCAAAAGAAAGAGTTATTTCTTTTAGAAAATGGTTCAAAAATCATGATGAGTGGCAACGTCTGAAATACATTCCTGACTTCACAATCTGTGTAAGAAATATGCATTTTTTAAGCTTCCAGCTTCAAAAACAATTCTACAGCACAGGTGAAAATTTTGCACTAAGAGTTGTTCCATCCGACCCTTGCCGGCTAGGAAGTTACACAATATTTAACGTGGCCAACACCAAACTGCCAAAACACACGAGATGAGACGGGATTTTATCAACCAGTTTGCTTATATTTACATTTTCTTTGTGTTGATTAAGACCCTGGTGCCTTCTCACGATTTGCGTGCAGAAGCGTCAGCCATGTTAAAATTTGTATAGCATCCTAGTGCGCAAAGGTTTGATTGAATAATTTCTTTTACAAAATGTTCACCTATACTGTAGTATCGCTTTAAAAGTTGGAAACTTAAAAAGGCGCATATTTCTTACCTAGATGGTGAAGTTAGGAGTGTATTTCAGACTATCCCGATGGGCTCATCGTAATTTTTGAGCTGTTTTCTATAATTAACTACTCTTCTCAGTGCTCTAACTGAAATATGCAACAGGCCCATTAGGATCAATTTAGTTCTGTCTTTTAAGTTTTAAAAGCAATCATTAAGGTGAATAGGTTTATCGTAATATATGTCTACTAACTGACACCATGTTTATGTTCTTGAACTCAGGATGTTCGCGTCGGTTCATCTGAAGTTGTCCTAGAAATTGAAGATGGAGGCAATTCCCCACCACGAACTCCACCTTCATCTCCAAATATGAGCACCAATTTCCAGCAAAGGTAAAATTAGTGAATAAGGTTTCACTTGATAATTTATTTTCTAATTTTTTTTTTATGTCAATGGTTGATCAGTGAACAGTACATTGTGCGTCATATCTTCAATAATAGATACACTGTATAATGCAGATAGTATCTGGTTTCAATGTGCAAGATATCTCTTTATTTTGGTTTCTTAATGATGCCTCCATTCTGTTCCCGTAAAAAAGTAATATTGTGTGATCAATCCATCTATATTTTAATTTCAGAGAAAACTTTGAGCCAGTAGAACTCCAGGTTGACTTTTGGTCAAGTTCCAGTAACTCTACCAAAAATTCAGACTGTAAGCCAGACAATAAGAAAAACGATCAAGTTAAATCTACTCTCAAAACTTCTTTCAAACACCTCCAAGTTTCGCGGTTACCTGCTCCTGGAGATACACCTTCATTCAACTTTACACTATCGTATTCAACCAAGGAGAAAAAGCAGAAAAGTAAGCATCCTATTTGATTCTAACCGTTTTGTTTCACAAATTTCCAACGTTTTTCTTCTATTTTTTTCTAAATTATGTAGGATTGACTGGACTAAGAATTGAAAGTTTCGATTAAAATTTCAAAGATAGTTAGTTATTTTTCCAGTATAAAATTTATCACGAACACCATCTAATTAAGACACAAATCAATCATGTGCTCAATAACATCAGCCAGAGCGTTCTATGAAAATTTGAATTCTTCTCAAGGTAAATATATTGTCAGAACACCATGCAATAATCTGCTTTTTATCGGAGATACAGACGTACAACTACTAATACTACTTTTGCAATTTCCTTACTTACAGTTATGCGCCTTGGAAAGAAAAAAGAAAAGGAAAAAGAAAATGAAATTCGCAGTGTAGCAGTTGATGGAATTACTAGGCTCATTTGTTCTCCAAAAACACAACATGCCCCATTAAAAGGTTAGTATGTGTCTAACAATGTTAAGCGACTGTCTTTATTTAAAAAAATATATGTAAATTTTATCATTCAATGTAATTATTATGTTATTCTCTTATCCTCAATCTGTCTTTGTCAAGTAGTAATTCAATTAAAAGGAAAAGAAAGCCCCTCTTGCAAAAAAGTGTCCTCCCTCGTTTGAGTTTGTCTAATATTTTGTCCCTTGATTTGCTACCCACAGGGTTGCCACAGTTGGGGAATTTTAAGAAACCAGGGCAAAATCTGGAAATGTAAGAGAAAATGACCAGGGTGTCAGGAAAAAATTGTTCACTCACCTTCATTCGCTTCCTAGAACGGGTTTCACGCTTTAAACAAAAAAAAAATTTAATTTGTCCAATTTTTCACAAACTATTTCAAATAATGTCTTTTTAATCATATGGCATAACCTCCAATGTCAGAAAACTTTACCAAAATGTGTTTGGGAAATGTCACAGAATTTCTTTTTCTAAGTAACGTGGTAACACTTCAACTTAAACATATTTAGGCCCTTTTTTCCTCGACTTTGTTGACCTTCCAAAAAGTCAGTACATATTTGAATAACGTATATGTATGTAATATGTGTGTATTTTAATTTTTCCTAGCCACTCAACGCCACTAATCTGTTTTATTGATGTTTCTAGTCATTATAGATGGTGCTGATTGGTCAGGAGTCAAATTCTTCCAGCTGTCTTCGCAGTGGCAAACACACATAAGACATTTTCCAGTCCTGCTCTTTTCGGAGATCACTTAAGTAAGTCGACAGTTCTAAATACTGGTAACAGATTCCAGGTGCTTCAGAATTTTCAAGTAAATGCTTGTCAACAATTTTTGTTTATCGGGTTTCTAATAGAAGTGTGCTATCAGAGTTTTTAAAGTTATTTCAAAGATTTTCTTTTTCTTTTCAGAATCAGTTTTGTTAGCCGGCTGCCAGGTATGCCAAACAAAACTTGTGTGAAAAAGATAAGGAAAACTCTGATCAGATTTTACTCTTTGGGATAGCACACTCTTTCTTTCGAGTTGGATATTGTAATTATTACCTGAGGTTCTTCCTCTATATACGTCTCGAAAGTTCAATATAAGCCCAAATTAAAGGGTATTACAATCACCGAAAAATATTCCAATGAGTTTTCAGTTTTTTTGAGTATTTTCAAAATGTTCTTGGAAGACTGGTGTCGCACTGGTAAAATTTGTGTGGCAATAAATAGCTTTCAAGGGGGAAAGGCTGAAGGAGACGTTGCATCTTCCCTAAGTGCAGGTATTTTATTATTATAATGAGACTTGAAAAATCTATGGTGAAAGGAACATGAATATATTGGCACAGAATTTAAGGCTAAAACAACAGAATCATACTTGAACCATAACTTGAAAACTTTCAATGGTCCAGACTGAAAAATACATATACAGAAAACTTTCGTTAAAAGTATTTGGTTGATTTTATACATGTCCTCAACCTCAACTACATTTTATGCAGAGCTATGAAAGAGGTGTCAGAGGAGAAATCTCATGGTGTTCGCGTAGTTCTTAGTTTAACTCTCAGTCTCTTAGTTATGGAGATCACACTCCATTGAGAAATTCAATGGCAAAGTATGTTGTGGTAAATTTTCAATTGATTTTCAAGTCTGCATTTTCTTTTGTTCTCTTAAATTTTGTAATTTTCAATGGTTTTGTGTTAATTCAATTTTTTCAAAACCTTTCTTCTTCCAGGATCTTCAATTCTAGTCATCATCAAAGGAGCCATTAGAAGAAGATTTTTTCTCCAAGGGCTGGCAGTATTATTACCAATTTTGTCTCTCCTAGCTTGTTTTTTTCTTTCATTTTTCAATGTTCGACATGTGTCCCAAATATTCCAGTAGTTTATGGCCTGTAAATTATTAATATGTATCATGCTGTCTTTGGGTCAGTGTACCTTCTTTTCTCTCTCGTTTTCATTATTACCTATAGTTTTTTAGTATTTTCTACCAATTGTGATTTTGGCAAATATTATTTTTTTATTTTCTCTTTGAAATTTATGTATCAATAGATGATTTAATGATGTGACCTCTCAAATTTTAATTTTGCAAGTCTGAATTTTGATATTCACTACGCTAGGGGTTTTTATATTTTGTGTACACTCAGCTGAGCCTGTGACAGAAAGTAATCTCATTTCTCAGTTTCTCATTTCAAAGGCTTTTCTTCCTCTAGAAACGAACCAACTTTGCAGACAGAAAAATTATATTCCCGCCTAAGATACATTTCTTCCAAGCTCACTTCCAGTCTCACTAGTGTAAATGAAGTTCCTTTTATTTTAACCCTGTTAAACTAGATAATTCAACAGCCTGGTAATCCAGTCTTGCGCTTTGTACACTACTTATTCGGAATATCTATGCGTTCTTCTCTCCTCCTTTCTTATTTTTAGTACAGTCCTCTCTCGATAATTTGAATCTCTAAAATTTTTGAAAAAAGGAAGGAATAAAAAGCATTTTACTCCTCAAAATTTTCAAATACTAAACACAGTTTAGCCCCTTTACGATTTAAAATTAAGGGGAAAGTTTCCTCTTTAGTTGAAATTACCAGGAGTGAATGGGACTGTATCTCTACTATTGAAAATTAGGCAACTCATCCACTTTGCAATTCAATGTCGGTTGATTTGACCTGTATATGTTTTTAAGTTACAAGGCCCAATCTGCCTAAAAAACGTTTGATTAGATGATGAGTTTTTAGTGTCTCATGCTTTTTTGCAGTTTTGCATACATTTTAACAACAAGGAAGCACAATTTTCTCAATTCTAGGAAGGAGCGCAAAGTCATTGAAGTGTTTTTTGGGAATCAGCTATCAGAGCTTCACAAATTTTTACAATTTATCACTTCAAATTTTTCAAAAATAATTTTTTCTTAAAAATTATGATAATTAATCAATGAAATTTCTCAGCGCTCATCTCCTTATCCACAGCTTTACGTTCATTGGATCGCCCTCCGTAATTCAACATATTTCAGCCAAACTTTATCATATACCTAATTAAAATTCCAAAAATCCAAACCGTTTCCTGAAGTTTGGAATTATCAAGAGAGGAATAATTTCTATATTGTACCCCAAGTTTTTCTGTGAAGAGAGCCATGCAACTGACCATAAGGGAATTAGTAATTATGTATTTTTGAAGTTAAATTTTAATGTAAACATTTTGGTTGAGAACTTTTCAAAAAATGAAGAAAATTCATCAGTCATGGGTATGTAATATTGAATGCTCAAGAGTTTAAGGTCGATGTAAAGTTGTGTGGAAAGTATGTGTTTTACCTTTTTTTGGTGATGAAGCTAAGCATATCATTGATGAGAAAAGACTTGTTAAAGGTAAACAGTTCCAATAATTTTTCTCATTTTATTTAAAGTAGTATCCAGCAAAAATGCTTCCTACCTTATTTCTGAATCAGTTGCTTCTATTCAATACTGTACCATTTCAAAAATTTTACATTTGACCATTTATCATGAAACATCAATTTTTAATCTAATTAAAAACTATGGCTGACTTTAAAGGATGTTTAAAAAAGTAACAGTAATTTTGCAATATTTTTTTAATGAATTACAATGAAGCAAACAATAAAATGTCATGGCACTTGAACGCAGACGCAACAAAAGTAAATCAGATTATGTGCGTATGTCTTACTCTTTTAACTAACTCTTGCCTGGGGAAAAAATCTTAAAAATCATGTGGAAAGAATCAATTCCAATGGAAACTTGCGCCTACTGGGTTTATGCTCACAAGCTGTTTACGATAAAACAAGGTCATCCTTTATCAATATTCTGTATATCCTCAGATAAATCTCAATCAGTAAGCAAAAAATAAGTAAAGTGATCTAGCCTCTAGTTGTTCGACAATTTATTTTTGGTGGATGGTAAAAAATAAAAATATTTTTGTCATTAATATCCACTCGGAGATCAACACATTCTCCAAATCTTGGACTGTCAATTACGCAATTATGGACCGGCAATCAAAGTTATAAGCAAAACAAACTGATTTGACCCATGGCAATGGCACTGAGAGACCTAGGTCTGCATGTGGTCAGAAATGAATATTGCCTAAGAATTGACTACTTCTGGAGAAATAGCATATTTCTTCAGTGGAAATTTTTGAAAGTCCGGGGCATTTACACAAAAATCTTCAAAGAGAAGTTGAAATCTTTAGTTATCATTTTACTGGAGTCTTCCTCAAAGTCATTGCTAGAAGTAAATTTGCTCAGGCCTTCTCTCTTTACCAACAGAATTTGAGGATACTTTCATTTTCTGCTCGATTTTTACTCATGGAAAAATTTCTCAGCAAAAATTGATGTACTTATTCTGATTTATTTTCTATGCTTGTTCATAGTTCAACTGCAAACTGTTCAAAAATTATTGCGAAAAACTGGTTTCTTTTCAGTGCATCCCTCTGCACTTGGTTTGTCTGTCTACGACCTAATTTTCTTGTCCGCCTTTAAGAAGCACCAATAGAATTTCTCTCAAAAGTTCTAGTTTTTTTAAAGACCGAGGGTGGCTACCGCCACTCTTGATCTTTACTTTTGAATTGTTAGAGTAACTTCTGTCGTATCAATTTCATTCAGAGTTTCTTTGCCTATTTTTTTTTTTTTTCCATAACATTTAGAGAAGGCAATAGGTTGCCTCATCAGTTTTTACGTACGCCTTTTTTTATACTTAATCTCTTTCTCTGAATGCTCGTCCAACCAAAGGAGGCCTCAAATTATTAGGTCTGGTTTGTCTTGAAATCGTATCCAAAAATTTTAGTGAAACAACTGTGCAATCCTCTTTATTCTCTGTTCCCAGAGTTTCTTTTACTATCAACCAAAGAAAAGTATGATGTTTTCAATATTTATATTCAATTTGTTAGTTAGTGTATTTAAAATTTATTATATTTTTATTTTGTATATGCATCTTGTGGGCTTAATTTCTCGTGTGATGAATAATTTGTATTTCTTATCTTGTGAAGGGAGGCTGCCAAGAAAGCCCAGTGGTTGGCCGATCAACATTTTAAGATTAGATGCTTTAATCCGCCTCTTGTTTAGCAGTATCTTTTTTCTTCTTCTTATATGAAGCCTTATGCATGAAAGGGAGTACCATATAGAAAATCAGCCTAATTAAGCTAATATGGCTTTTTCAGCAAATTTGGTCCAAGTATACGCATTTTAAATGAAGTACATAAAATGAAAACAAGCTCATGAGCTTGTAGAGTCACTGAATGGATCCAATAAAATAGTTTCCATCAAAGGGAGCTAATTCAGTCAGATTCAAAGAGATCCTTGCAGTGCGTTCTCCGCATAATTTAATTTCAGTATGAAGTCAATTTTGAGTGCCCTTTACAGAGGGGTTTTCAGGGTCAACTGAACACTACATTTAATTTTTCATGTCTTTGTTTCTATGCTGTTAGAAGTTAGAAGTTTTTCTCCACTCTAATTAAGTTTGGATTCGATGGTCAAAGTGCGAAACTATTGTGGTGATTCATATTTTCCGCTCCCATTTCATTTTTTTTTTTGGAAAGAAACAAGTCAACGCTATAGCTTGAAATTTCTGCAGAATATTATTCCCCTGACAGAAAACAGAAGTCAGGAAATTTTCAAGAAATTATGTTGAATAGTTTACCGAAGAAAAACTAAAATATGACTGGAAGTTTACAAAGTTGCGAACATGGATATGTGGCTTTGCTTTTTGGTCATGATCCCTCTCTTCCTTTTTTGCAATTGTTGTTGAATGTTTCTTCATTCAAGAAACTTCTCATCCAATACCTCAGATATTCTGACTAAACTTAATGTGAATGCAATTCATAACTTTCAATTTTAAAGTGCATCAAGAAGAGAGGGTCTGGATCCATTTTAAATTCATGTATGTATTGGAGAATCGAAATCAGCCTCCCGCACTGAATTGATTCAGTCGTGAATTTTACATGACAAATCCTCTCAAAACTAAACTTTAGTCTCTGACTTTGCTATGGGAAAAATTGTATTGTTGTAATGTCAAGTCTTTTCTGCCCCTCCAAAAAATCTCCATTGAAAGTGGAAAAAATTAAGAACACCTTTCGTCTCAATGTTTAATTTGTGAAGTCAAAATGTAATGTATGTTCCAAATCGCCAAGTAAAACTGAATTGCTGGGGATTTTATTTCCTTTGGGGAAGAGAAAGGAAGATTGGTTAAAGAGAACTGGAGTAGATTTTTTCACAGGAAAAAAAGCAAAAAATGAAAAAGACTTGCCAAAATACTTAAATATTAGACAGCAAGATGGTTTTTTTTTTTTTGGAATTAAAATCTTCCAGCTACCTTCCGTAAGTTTTGAAACTTTTCATCATAAGAGTGCCATCAGCAGTTAAATACTCAATAGATCAATCCAAGCTTTTCCAATTTATTTTTTTTATTTTTTAATTTAGCTATTTAATAAATTTTTATTTATTTGTGATAAAACTTGTGTTCCATTGAGCTAGTAAAAATGTAGTTAGTCACTTAGTTTTGTGAACAAATTGGACGTTTTGCATCATTTTTTAATTGTATTCATCGATATGTATTTCTGTATATATTAGTGTTTGTAAGGTAAATGTACTAAAATTTTTATATGTTGAACATCAATTAAGCCAAGAGCTGGCAGCTTGTTTGGAACTATAAAAACAAAAACAAGAAATATCACAAATTCTTTCATTAAAACAAACATCACATGAATGTTTCTTCATAAAGACATTTCGTAGTTTCTTATTTTATCCCAAGTCTCCTTGAATGATGGACAACCTCAACCGCTGCAACCACAGAATTTAGTAGTGTACTCACACAATTCATGTCTTAACGGAAATTTAGCTCCATCTTATTTTGACATTTTGATGAAAACAACACTTCAAAACAATGGGCTTGCTGAACCCTTTGAAAGGCCTCCAAGTACAAGTGGCTTATTATTGTCATCATTAGGAGTATGGAATTGGGTTGTTCTCAACGATATGGAAAGTGTAGATTGGTTGTAGCCTACGAAAAAACGTGACACCTGGAGCGGTCGTTCGAAAGGCGGGTGGGAGTGGAATTGTCAAATTGCTATTCTCGTTATAGCTTCAATTACATGGAATCTTACGGGAGTTTTCATAATAAATTATTAAGCGTTGAAATTTTCATCATAAACTCACTTGAAGAGTGGCTAAGTTTCGTAACTGAACACAGATTTTCTAACTGTCAGTTCTGAATTTGATGCAAGTCTTTATTCAGCAACAGTTTCATAAGAAACCATGGAAAGCGACTATCCTCGCCCTAACCTAATAGTGGCTCCTGATGTGTTACAAATTTCACTGTTGGCGTAGCTTGGGATCATCTTATCTATAGTTTCTAGATCCTTTGTTGTACCTGAGAAAACGAAATTTAAGCCTATCTTTTCAATATCCAAGGAAAGAAAATAAAATAAAATCTATGGAAAAAATCAAAGATGCACTTGAATCCCTGTCAATTTTTCTCGATTTTGGACATGAAGAAATTCAAGATTATAGTCAAATCCTGCGTAGTTCGAGGCGCAGAATCGATTGTACATGGTTCTGCAGCTTGGCACGGTTTCCTGAGCTGAGGACCGGTACAAAACGAGGGCTTTCATAAGTTTACCAAGAAATACCACGAACCAGCCGACTCATGGCGCCTTTTAGACCAGAAAATTGGACTCCTCAGGTCATTTCATAGAGAACTATTTTCATTTTAGCCCTATTGGGCGCTGAGAAATATGTAGTCAAAATCGAGTGTTTTTGACCGGTTTTGAATGTCCACCAAGCACTAAAAAAATGTTTAGTCCATGTAATGTGACCATAGGAGAACACTTTTTCATACGGGAAAGTTCCTTTTTGTCCCAAGTTGGGCCCTTTTTAAAAGAAACAATTCCGTTCTGTTTGAAATTTAATTTTTTTTTCTTTCTTTTTTTTTAAGCGAAAGCCATCAGGTGTCACGTTAGAAGTGGACCTGAATCATGTGTGCATCCGAAAGTACGAGATACGTTCCTGCCATGAGCAAATCAGGTATTATTACTAATCATGAGAAAAGCTGAGTGTCTGATGAAATTTGTAAAGAGGGTGGGGGGGAGTGGAGAGGGAGAGGGAGAGTGAAAAAATTTGCATACATAGGTACAAATTAATTTTTCCTAATGGACCATTTTCAGTTGTGTTCAAGACAAATAAATGGACCCCTAGACATTACTTGTTTAAATTGTTTTTATGGAGGGCACTTGTTGCACAATTATACATTAAATGTGACGTAGTAAACTATTATTGATAGGTACTGAAGGTCTTAAATGCAAAAACACAATACAGATTAAAGAACCTGGGCTATCTGGCTATTAAAAGCAGAAAAGAGAAATAATAACACGACTAGAATTCCTTCAATAAAGAAAATTATTCTTTATTTAATGATCGTTTTCGTTACATCACTGTTCAAACTTTGCAAATGAATGTAAAATAAAATTGATTTTTTATTAGAACTAAAATACAGCAAGTATTTACATGAAGAAAAAAAAATATCCCCAGACTCCCTCTTTCTCGGTTTACGACTTAATAATGGGGTCATCAGAGTAATAGATGTACATATATTACTTGCTCATTTCATGGGTGCAATCTAAGAGAAATGAATGTTGTTGATAGCTCTAACTAAGCAATGGGAAGGAAGAGCCTAGGAGTTCAAAAATATGAACATACCATTTAAGAAATGATTATCCTCTCTAGAGACTTTATTTGAAAATTTAAAACAAGATTCATTCAGATGTTCTCGATCGGCACCTCAGAAGGAACATAGCTGAAAGTCTGGGGAGACTTCAAAAAACAGAAACGTCCACTCGACTTGAAAAGTACGAAAACATGAAAAACTTAATTCAGAACCAAATAGATTAGGATCAAAGGTAGTATGCAATCGGAATAATTAATTCGACCGATGATATGAGATCATTTTTATATTGCATCAGTGATTCTGTTTAAGAACAATAAACATCTGCATACATACTTAAAGTATATTTCTTCCGGAAAGTTTATCAAAGTGATCAGCGATAATTTTTTTTGTAATACTTTACAAATATGGCTCAAATTTCTTGTAATGGCATCCATATCCCAACATAACCTTCCCATCTAAAAGCATTACAGTTATAGGCTTTCTTACAAATATTTTTTTATCCAAATAAAGCAACTACTACCCAACAGCTAGAATGTGAGTAGTTGAAATTTGGATTCAGTCATCCAGACAACAGCATTAAATAAGCTGATTCTCAAAAATTCCACCCTTAACTTTTTTCATTCTCTGGCTATTAAGATGAAATAACACATAAGTTAATTCTTGTGCAAAAAGAAGATGCCTTTATTTTATGAGTGGGCATTGCACTCAGGTTCCGACTCTTTTTCCAATATATCAATAAGAAAATATTTTCATCCAAATAAATTGAGAAAATTAATGAAATATACATGAACACAGTCGTAAAGATCCTGTTAAAACAGAAAACCTCCCCTAAGACGGAGTAGGTATTCAAGTAAATGCGTTGGTGAATGGCATGAATTTATTGACGCTTGCTACATGTTCGGGAGACTTTTCAATTAACTTAATAAGAATAAGGTCCTTCTGCACAATTCTAATTCTCAAGAATCTTTTCTTCGCACAGCTAGACTACATACATTATACCACTCCTGTAAATTGAAAGAGTGTGCCAGAGGATGACAAGGGTTCAGATTGTCAAGTTAGATTTAGGTTACCCTGAGAGAAGATCAGATTACAGGAATCATGATGAAACAGCTGTCCACAGGGTTACTGATCGAGAGCGTTTAAAACTTTTACATGAACAAAATCAGATACAAGTCTAATGGCAGTATAGAAATCTCTACCACCTCATTAAAATTGAAAGATAAATAACCTACTTTTAAATTTGAAAATTTAACAACAAATTCGATCGCAGCTTTGCTGACCTGCACCTCAAAGCCCGTATTATTTGAAGCCCTGGTGATTAAAAATTTCAATTGTCCAAAACAGACTATAAACAATAGTTATACACGCTAATCTTCTGCATGACTCAAGTTCTAGATACACCTTAAAATTTACACTAAAAATGAAATAGTGAGCATAGATAGATAACTTCTACACTTAGTAAAGCTTTCAGTGGTTATAGAAAATTTCGTCAACAACTTTTGGTCTGCCCACACATTTCGTCCAGGCATTCATATCCGCACATACAACAGGCTAGAGTGGATGGATGCCGATTCACAGGAGATTTAAGTGTAACTTTGGCATCCCCACACCTGCTGCTAATCGCGCTCCCAAGAATGATCTTATAAGTTTTGAGCTTACCTTCCTCCTGTCCCACTCGTTTTCAGGAAACATAAGGGGAAACAGAACGTAGATGGTTGGTAATATTTCTTGTATGGACCAATAAAATTTGGACAATAATTACACATAAACCAATCTGTTGCGGCCAGAGAAATTTGTGGACGCTCACGCCTGAGCGAAATGAATGGGCAGATAAAATGTCATTGATGAAATGTCCTGAAACCCCATTAGCATCATACGTTATCGCGTCTCTGCTTTATGTTTTGGTGGTTTGAAACTTTTGAATTTCTTGGCTTTATGTTCTTTTTTAGAGCTTCCAGCTTGAAAAGCTTTCCAGCTATCAACCCTGTTTTGTCTCGATTCCTGAAAACAGAAAGAATCAAAAGAGTGAGTACATATTTTTAACAATTGATGAAAGCAAATAAAGAAATAATCTACTTATTTAATTAAAATATAGTATTACAATTATTAATACACGGTACTTTTAATATTGATGATTAAAATCAGGAAAAGCCTATCACTGATCCTAATACTGCAAATAAATTCCTTCGAACTTCATTTATTAAATGGAGACCTACTTGACACATTTTCTTGAAATTTTCTTAAAATTTTGTTCGGTGCGTAGGAGGAAAACAGAGATAGACACTCTGATCAGTTTTCTTTTCGTAAAATAAATAACGAAACGAAAATCAGAATGTACATCATAGAATTAGCACTTTTCTCTTTTACCCATCCATGAAGCTCACATCTTTTTTTCTTCCAGTGATCTTAAATCAACAATGAGACAAAAAAAAAAAAAACTGTTGCTGAATAGCATCAAGCTAAAAAGTGGTGAAAAATTTGAAGAGATAATGAGTAATTCGGTATCGGAGAAACCCCTGAAGGATGAATTTTTGAAGTCTTCTCCTGAGGGAAGTTAGAGCAGATGTTAAACAAAAGAATGAAATTTTCTTAATTGAATAATTATTCTACCATCTCTTATTTCCAGTTTTTCTACTATAACTGTCAAAGTCAACTTACAGCTAAATATCACGACTCAATATTTTTCTGCAGAGTTTATGTGTTTACAAGGAGAAAAAAAAGCAAAACAGTTTTTAAGTAACATACCTATATATCAACGGTGAAAGTCGGCAATCACATAACTCGGTTTGCAACGTCGCAGACTTCCCGTCATGCTTTATTTTTTAAATGCAAAACCGTGATTTTTCTTCTCTGTGCAAAGAAAATTCTGCAAAAACTTCAAGGAATGATGTCAATTTGTTCTCTTTTGAAAAAATAACATAGAGGCGGAGATTTTTAAACACCGCAGGCGAGATATGTGACTGCCGACTTACTCCATCGATATGTGACTGTTCACAAAAAGAGGGGCCTTAGTCAATAGGGAAAATTTTTTCAATACATGGATATGGTGATGTATGTCAAATTGGATCCAAAAATCAGACTTGGATATTCAACATAAGACTTTCTGGTGTCATTCGGAATAAAATACAAGCAGGTCAGTACACGTTCATTTTTAAAGAGTGTATGTAAGGTGCATTATAGCCTGTTGATCATTTTGTAGAATTGAAGTGGAATTGAAGTCACCATAACTTATGTTCCATTTGAAATTTTTGGACATCTTTCATACCAAAATGCTTGGAGAATATTTTTTTCTTCTTTGGTATTATTATATTAAGTACTTGCAGCTCAAGGTCTCTTTTCCTGCAGACAGTAATTTGCATACATACGTAAACTTTTGAATAATTTGTTATTTAGATGAGGTAAAGGTTTTTAAAAATGAACAGAAGATTACCTCAAAATTTTTTTGCCATTCCTTTTCTAGATGAACTTTCTCCTCCTCTTCAATCTCTTGTTCTCTTTTTCGTTTCGTTTCTTCCATGGTCCTTACTTCAAGATTCCTCTTCTTTCGTTCCAAATCTGCAAATAATTTCATGGTCATAACATAGACAGAGTGTTTATATTTTACAGGATCGTCTTCATCGACAGTGGGATCTTTACCTTCTCGCTTCAGTTTTTTACGCTTCTCTGATATCTGAAAAAAAAAAAAAATATGTAGATTCAGCAAATGTCATGGTTGAATACGATCGGGACAAGGCATTTAAGTGGACAAAAACAGCAATAGATCTAAAACTAAGCTTCACTGAATGGGTCAGTTGCGCTGGTCACAGAATAGTGTTTTAATGCTTAATTCTTGTAGATTAGCTGAAAATAATAAGATCCGTCCAAACCGCAACTTTCAACATTCAGTATTAACCGAGATAAGTCTTTCAAAAAGTCAGGTTTTTGACGTCATCCATCGCGGCAGTGACACCCTTGGTTTCTTCCTCTTTAGTTCGATCAGTGATGCAGAGGATGCAATGCAAAACTTCAGCGATGTTAGACGTAAATAAACTGAGATCATCTGACTGACTGCCTAATCTCTTCACAACGAGTGCCTTATCTCCTGATAAGAAGATCTATAAAGTGCAAATCAGTCTGTTTCTTGAGTTTGTTTACGTCTAACATTGTTGAAGTCATGCATTGCACCCTTTGCATCACTGATCGAACAAAGGAAGAAGAAACCAATGGTATCACTGCCGCAGTGGATGACATAAAAAACCTGACTTTTCAAAGGGCAATATCTCGGTTAAAATTGAACGTAGGAAGTTGCGGTTTGGACAGTTTTTACTATTTTTCACTAATCTAAATATCACCTATCTGTGGTCTGAGATTTTGTAGAACTAAGAGAAAACTTCGCCATTTTTGTAATTATGAGGTTAGATTAGCAATTTTTTCATACATTACATTGTCACTGAAGCAATTTCCTCAGAAATGGAAAAAAACTAAACTCATTAGCTTGCATATTTTATACTGTAGAATGCGGCAAAGTTGCTCAAACTTTCTTCGCCAAAATTATCAGTTGGGCAGTATTATTTGTTAGCCCTCGATATGTATGATACAGCTGGAAAAATACTCACTAAAATTATATGCAAGCCTTTTTTGAATTAACTTCCATAGTTCGATACCCAAATCTGAGCTCCCCCCACTTAATGCAAGATTTGATTGCTACAATAAAAGCAAGGTTTTGGCATCATCAAAAACCTACAAAAAAGCTGATCAACTTCATTACCTGTCCTCAAGAACGCTCCAGGTGTTCCTTTTGATAGACTCATGTAATTGTCAAATTCTAGAAATTTTACTAAGTTCTGGAAAATGGCAAAAATGATGATTTTTTGCCACATGGGTATTGAGCATGACGCTTGAAAAGGAATTTTTTTTGTCAAGAACTATTTTGTGTAAATCTAACACAAGGAGTGGTTGCGTGGTGCCTCTTGACTTGCCGTGGTGATCTTGACGGAATGCGGCCAAAAATTTCTTTTCCTATAAAACCTTTGCTTCTCTATTTTGTAGTTTTCGCTTATGGGCCCTGGAATACCCAATTTTTGTTGAAGTGGCAAATTACCCCTCTACGCATTTCAGATCCCAGTGATGTAATAAAAATATAGGGTGACCTTCCCTGGTAAGTATGACATCACCAGTCTACCCTATTCTAAGTCCGAATTGAAAATTTGTTGTTTAGTGATCCACGGGCAGCCCTCTTCTCCCCAGACACAGGAAAGTTATGACTGTACAAATGAGAATAAATTACATTTAAAATATCGCCAGACTTCAGCTCCAAACATCAATTATGCGCATTGTGGGAGAGTAATTACAATTTTCAAAAAAATTGGAAGGAATAATCTCTACAGTTGCAAGATTGAACTATTCAATGACATTCAAGCGAAAGTTATACATTGATGTATACAATCAGTTACACAAATTCTCACCATTAAATCTGTCCTTCCTTTTGCTTCTTCAATGACTTCCATGCACTTTGCTCGTGATTCTTCATTTTCTAGACATTTCCATGACTTATTCACAACTGAAAAATAATAGTAATGGAATTTGTTAAATTATTGTAGAGTCAGATATGATCAGTCTAAACAAGACACTCTGACACGTATGTGTATTTGTGCATGCATACAGACTGTCCATTCAACCTGCAAATGTCATTGATCATGGAGTCAGACTACTTGTGTGATTGAGGCTTATAGAGAAGAAAATGTCTCATGAATAAAAGGGGAAATAAAATGCAATCATCAAAACTGATGCATCCACTTTAGTAAAATATCACGGAGTAGAAATATTTCGAAGATGATATTATACTTGACTCAAAATATCCTTCAATCCAAAGAAGGTTTCATAAGGATCAATGTAAAAAACATTGCACAAATTTGGAGTTTATATGTATACCAAGCAAAATCCAGTTTAGGTTGAGGTGACTTTTTTCAAAACGCAGACCATTTTTAGGAAATATTAAAGAAATCAGTGCTTAAAAATTTAGTCATGGTTGATGAAAATTTCAATTTTTCTTTAATTTGGAAACAATGAAAGAGGAAGCTTAAGATACAGCATTAAGGGTTAAAAATGATAAAATTGCATGATCATTTTAATTTCTTCTATGAATAGGTAATGAGAAAATGAAAAAAAATTACATTGATTTTTTCAATCATTTCACAAGGGTTTGATTTATATAAAAAGAGGAAATATCATGCACAAACCAGAACCCTTTAAAACTACAAGATGACGTATCTCAGTTTGCAACGTTGCAGACTTACTGTCATCTTCCTTTTTTTAATGGAAAACTACTCAACATAAATTCTTGGAAACTTCAAAGAATGATGTTCATGTGTTTTCCTTCGCAAAAATAAATTGGGAGCAGAGATTTTTAAACACCGGGCAAGATACGGGGTCTGGTATTTTTACTGTCGATATTTTTCTTTTGCCATGTCTTTTCAAGTTTCATACTTATTTTTAAACTTACTTTCAAAGGCTTTCTGCGCTCGCTCTGAATCATCTTGATTTTTGTCTGGATGGACTAGAATAGAAAGCTGAAAAAAGAATAGGAATGTTAATAATAAAAGCCACCAGGACAAAAAATAAAAAAATAAATTTTGCATTTTTATGAGATGGAGTTACTTAAATAAGTTAGTTTTGACAGTGAATGAAAAGACATTCTCATGTTTAAGTCTCCACATTCTTTGCTTTTAGGTGTTCCTTTGTTAAAATGTTTAGAGCTATTGTTTTACTTCATGCTTCATAAGTACAACCAATTTACCTGTTTCATTGTTTGAAATGATAAAACATATCAAAAGTTAGAATTCCAGGGAGCCATAAACTTCTTGAAAGCCATAAAAAAAGATAATAATGTGATTTTCTACATAAAATGATCATCTTTGAACAACTGATGAACATTCACAACAGTGTAGGTTGTCATGAAGATGGATGACATAATTATTGCTCAAAATTTGCTGATGACTCCCATTGTTAGCAAAATGTTTCTTCATTTACCCGGTGATAACTGATATCATATTAAATTATTTCATTAAAAATCCATTTAAACTGCTCATATTCAAATAGCTTTGTTTTTGGATGCAGTGTCCAAGATAATAATACTATACGCGATGGCAACAAAGCAATAAGATACATTTTGATTTATTTACACAAAGTTCATTTTGAGATAATTTTGTCGTAGGGAGAGATACTTAGTTTAATTCCCTATAAAGAAGGAAAAGTATAAACTTACTCGCCGGTACATTTTCTTGGCAGCATCAATAGGTGCATCAGGTTCAATTTGGAGAACTTCGAAGGGATTTAAATTGAAGTATGTTGAGCCAGGTCTTAATAATCTATCAATTTGTTGCTTGGGAGTTAGTACAGAATCTCTTGTTTCTATTTCTTTGACCTAGGTAAAACAGACGAAAAATCTTATTAATCGATTCCACACTCAAAAGAAAATCATACAAAAATTTTAAGATTATGTAGACACACATAGACGGGAAAATCAGAAAAAAGGCCAATGAATGACTACACACGCAACACATGGCGTCAAGTATTGGTGCCTGATTATGAGACACATCAAGCACCATCAACTGACGAATAAGTAGGTATCAGACTGTAGAGTGATGGATCTGTTCTTTCACCGATGGTGATTTCACAGCTTCAAGAAGTATTTCCAAGGCAATTTTAGGCCTGCTTCAAACAAGACAACCTTCCTCAAATTTTCTGCTTGTGTAAGCGGCCGTGGCAGTAAGCAAACCTTAAGAGGTCTGACTCTAGCAATGTGTAGAAAGGTTGCATGCAGTTAAATTTGTGAGTCTATTCTACATTACTTTAGGTATGCTATTCAATTGTTGCGAGAGGGAAACAGTTAGAGAACAGCGAGACATTTATCTAATTGGAGGTTGAATAAATGGAAGGCAGGGAAATATTCTAAATTGATAAAGCACTTCCAGGTACTAGACGATCAAAACTACGCTGAGGACTTATGAGTCATTATAATGATGCCTCGAGTTGATAAAGTTCCTAATTCTTTCTTTCCATTGAAGCTTAAACGCAAATTAAAACACTGCACTCGTATAAACATGACTATCAAGAAAAGTCTAAACCATGATTCCATCAACACTCAGTCACACTCAACAATGGTGTAATCTGCGTTTACTCTTCGGCCTGTTGAGCGGTATTTCATCAATCTAATGAAATAGTAATTTTGGTCTTAACATACAATGTGATGACAATAAACTCACACAGCACAAAATTTGATTACCTGCGGCGAAACCGCTCGAGTGCTTAGTGCAGCACTCGCATGCTTAAATCTTATGAATTCATTGAATCTGTAGAACTAGAAACTGAGAAGGCAGACTAAAATTTTTTGTAATAACCTTGTTTACGTTTTGATCTTAGGAAAATTTTAAGGACTACGCTATCTTAACGACTGCCAAACATACGGATTGGTTTGTACATTCACTTGATGAGTAGAAAAAGGGTGATGAAAATTAACTGAATTATCTTGGACATATCGAGGTTGGAAGAAATTAAAACTTACTTCTGTCAAAAATTCACTTAGAACCTCTTCTTTCTCAGGAGGTGGAAGAGGTGGAGGTCCAGCTTCAGGGGGCACAGGTATAGATTCCATGATGGGTGAGATTTAGGCCTGGGAGATACAAAAAGTACGAAGAAAAAGAGACAAAATTTGAGCGAAGAATAGGAAATGACACAAATAATGTTAGTTATCACTCATGTTAATGCCACCAATACAAAGACGTTTTAAAACACAAAACACAGTTTTTGAGGTTATAAAAGCAAAGTATAAACACTGAGGCGCGAGGTTGCCACGATCGTCTTGTAAAGGATTTCTACTGGAGAGCAGACTGCATAATCATTTCGCCCCCGTATCTTTATTGTAATGTAGGTCATTTATTGCGGGTCGAGAGGTCATGATATAGGAATTTTTTGACGCGCGCGGAACGCAGTAACGTGATCCAAAAAACCGCACTATGTCACGGGGATGCTAAATTAGCAACGATTGATGACGGCGCAGAGATGCAACTATTCATGCTTGTTGGATGTCTGTGTTGCATCTGCAAAATTGAAGGCGCGATGGCGCGATGAGGCGTGAACTTCCAGTCCAGTCGTCTGCTTTACGCTGCCAATGATCTTCGGCTTTCTTGACACTGGATTTTTGCTCTTGTTTCAATTTAATGTCCGATTCTTATTGGGCTGTGATGTAAACCTACATCTAAAGCTCGTAAGTACCGGCTCTTTACTTAATTCTCCTAGAAGGGCTAGTCGCGGGTCAATTTGACCTGGCTTGGGATTTCTAGAGGTGGTTGCCAACTAATAATCCCTGACATTCAACTTTTTCCTTTTTGTCTATTTGACGTCTGATTCTTTTTTCACCATATATTTGTACCTATATCTAAGGATCGTATACACTCATCTACTGGTCTCATGTATAATCCGTGAAAATCGTGATTGTTGCGAGCCTCGGGTCAATTTGACCCAGCTTGGGCATCTAAGGGTTAAATAACAATTTTTTACACTTTATTGTTCTTTTCAATAATTATTTTTTACAAATTCAATAGCCGCATCCATAGAACTTTCTACTGCTAGAACTTTACCTTTATTTTTTCTATATTTTTCATCAAACCTCAAAATTTTCATCGATTATTTCATTTTTAAAATTATTTGTATGCATAACTAGTTTTTTAACTTCATCTTTGTTTTATTTTTTTTAGTTGTTAATTTTTTCATTATTTTCTATTCATCGGGACTTAAACAAAGAGTGCAAAAACAGGATAGTAACAAAATGTTTTTTTATTATGTTCTGTGTGAACTAATGTGCACAAGTCATACAAAAATATACATATCACAGACAGGAGTAGAGAGCTTTTAAGGTGACTTCCATGCTCTTGATCCAGCCACCATCACCACGCCGCTCTACCACAAAAATGAAACATATTGTTTTCTTAAAAATTGTTACAAAATTTGAACCTTTTTCTGGTACTTGGTGGACACGATGTGCGACAAAACACCACGTTACATCCCTGGACGTCACTTGCTCAAGCATGAATCGAAGGAAACAACAAATAATTACTAGTAAGACTTTTTTACCAAGTTACAAGACACGTAATCGTCCGTGATTATACTAGCACCTGAGTATACCATCAGTCTACTTGATTTTTGTCGCAGTGATACTATAGGGTAAAAATAACCAGACATTTGGTAGTATTTACCATACGTATGGTGAGTGCGATTAGAGCTACGGGATTTGCGCCACAATAAGGTTTGTTGGTGCGATTAGCGTATGCTCATATTACCGTCTCTCAAACCGTTCCTTCTTATTTCAGTGTGGGCATTATACGTGGAGAAGCATACTATCGTGCCGCGGAAAAATGGCGCATGAACTTCTAAATGTTGCCAAATTTCCCGCTATAAAATATTAATTCTCCAGGAAAGATATCACTTACTTCCCCTTAAACTTTTGAAGTACTTCACATTAAATTTCAAACAAAATTAGCAAAAAATTGGAAGATGAAAATATTTACAAGTTTTTCAGAAATAGAGAAATCCTATTTTGTCCCTAGAAATTTGGTTTTGTCCGAAGCATTAACCGCGTTCCCTCCTGGCACCGCAGCAAACGAGTGAAACATTCAAATAGACGTATGTATGTGAAAATTAATTAAACGAAAATGAACCATGTGCAAAGGGTTTGCATGCTCCAAAGTTCTTTTCGATTTTATTAATTTGCACATAGTTCCTTTCAGCTCAAATGTAGTTCAAATCAGGCTCAATGGAAATAGAAATAAATAAATAAAAGGAGGACATCGACGCTAACTGGTCGCAAGAGGGATGCTCTATGCGAATTGTTTGACTTCCAGCTTAAGTTTGTCATAAGCGGAGGACATAACATCGTAGACTCGTTGCCTCAGAGTGTCCAGGTCATCTAAAGTGAGCCCTTCGGTAGGGATCGGCTCGAGAACGTCAATGATCATTTTGCCTGTGAAAAGAAAAAAAACGCATTCAAATATAATAAAATTCATTTGATAAATCAAAATAACACATATTTCCTCATTGGGAGTTCATGAAAAAAATTCACGTTGGAAAGTTTTAAAAAGTCCAAAAGTAACTAGTAAAACAAATTTCAGTGTTTAATGTTTATATGTTCAAGCAGCGTGCTGATTATTGAGATTGATAGACACGGTGATAGATAAAGAAGACAAAGGGAAAATGGAGCTTCCCTATGATTGGAAGAAGTGGGTGGTTGCAATAGACAAATGAGGTAAGTAACAGAGTATAACTAGCGGCAACTCAGGAGAGACCCCACATTTTAGTCGAATTATTCGGGTGGGTTTGGTCAGGTGTTCGACTTTCTGCATATCTCGATTGCAAAGTTGGATAGTTTCAAGGGCATCAAGATAGCATTTTAGGCCACAGCCTCTGCCATCTCCGAATTTTGCAAATTTGACTGAAAATTCGACTGAAAATTTGACTTTTTAGATACGCCAAAAATTAACCCCCGGTACCAAGTTTCACAATAATGGGTCGAACAGGAGCTGCATATCGTGAGATCAGTAGAATTCTATATAGCGGAGAGCGATGTCAGTCAATTTGCATATATTAGTACGCCTTCATTTTTGTCTGATACAGTGCAATACTTGGTTATAGGACATTTCGTCAACGATTTTTTGTCCGCGCACCTGTTTTTTCCGGTAATCTACGCCCACGCGTTTTTTCGGCACGGGAGTTTTGGTCCACGTGCCAGTTGAGACCCAAAGTTAATTGGCCCACATGTAAATACAAACTACAATTGCTCACGACGTTTTTGGATGAAAATATATAATGTCTTGGAAGAATGAGGGTTTTTTTGTTTTTTTGTTTTTTTGTTTTGTCTGTTTGGTCCAACGGAGAATAATATTTAGTTGAGAGTTTTGGTAAAAATGGGGGAGCGTCAATTCCATGAGATAAAATTCACTAAAACTCTCTACACCTCTTTGGTGTAACAGGACTTAATTATCTTTCAAGAAATTCCCACCTTGTTATACGTGAACCGGATGAACCTTTATATTTGCCTCAGCTAAAGGCTTTTAGATTTTTCCTGTGTACGATAAGTATCTTGATTTATTTTGCGAGGAATGATCTGTATTCTGTACTTTTAAAGGATGCCTGTCATTCTTAATACGTTCAATTTCGTATAATACTGTGCAACACCTCTGTTGTGAAATAGTTGCTTCAGGCGCCGCCGCACGACGGGCGGGCGGCCAGCGCGAAACGCGCATTGGCGCCTACAAACCTAAGTGGATACTTCAAGCATTGTGCAATGCGTGCAGTATCCATTTAGGTTTGTAGGCGCCAGTGAGCCTCTCGCGCTGGCAGCACGCCGCTCCGCTCTGTTAGGCTCTAATATTTATACTCGCATAGTCAGCTTTTTTTAACTCATGATTTTGAAATGTTAGCACACTCTGCATTGATTATTCTCATTTAAATTGAAGGGAAAAATATGTATCAATTTATCAAAGGAGAATAATTATATAATGTGTGTTTTATAAATATTGGTGGTTCCGTGTCAAATTTAATGTTTTCCAAAGCACTTTAATTTTTTCTTTTACATTTTGTGCTTTTATTGTGCTGCAGCGAGGTGTACGCGCAACGAAACGCTCAAAATTTGACGTATTTGACTATAAATGATCGATATACCTACAAATAGGTTAAAACTAATGATTGCGTGCTTCTTGGTTTTTTTCCCTCTTTTATTCATTTTTGCAGTTTCTGTCGGCACAACTGCGTCTCATTGAGATTAATGTCGCTTGGAAAAGGTTTTACACATATTTGACACGTTTTAAAAATAGAAAATGAAGTAATAATTTCGTAAAGAAAAAATAAGAAAATAAAAAAAGTACCTATACATGTATAAGGTATCTTGTACCTACATTCAATATTTTAAGGATAGAAATAAAATCCAATATTCACCAATGACAATTTAAAAAGATAATTCAAAAGGAGAAAATAATAACATTTCATTTAGAAAATGAGCAACCATAACAACACCTCCTTCTCTCTCAATTTTTCATTTCCATTTTGTCAATATAATTTTCCATACCGACTAAAATGTAACGCTTGAACCAAGCCACTGTTGCTTATTTTACGTGCGGGCGTAAACTACTGGACAAAAAAAAGGTAAGCAGACAAAAAATCGTTGACAAAATGTCCTGAAAGCCAATACCTCTGTGATAGAATAGTTGCTGATAGCGCCTTATGCTTTTGACTTGATGGCAGATGATTACGTCTACCGCTGAAAATACGCGCTGTTGCGTGCGCAGTCACACATTTTATCATCAGTGAACCGATGGTGAGGTAAAAACATTCATACCTTAATTTGCGATGTTGCAAGTTTTTCACTGTCAATTTTAAATGGGTAAACCAGTTTGAACACTTCAAAATCTGCCGATATATTTCTGAGGTACGATAAAAACTATTATTTCAATGTTTCATTCAAGTCAATTTGTATAATTGAATCACATATTGCAGAAAGGGCACTATTGCAGAAATGTTAACTGTTCAGAAAATGCAAAAAAACTGATTTGAGTAAACTATAAGCTTCTGGAAAAAAATGTTTCGAGGTTTTCTTTTGTCTCCCAAGTAGACTGACAATTTCCATAAAAAAATTTTTACATGATACTCTTTCTGGGTTGTAAAAAATGACACTTGAAGGAAGAGTATTAGTGCCCTTTCTGTAATACATGGGGGAAGGAGCCATAAAGAGTGATAGAATGAAACCAGAAAATTATTTTAGCCCTTGTTTTTCATCTCAAATGTATGGCAATGATGCATGTCTATAGCGAAAGTTGGAAATTGTATATCTCCATTGCAACGTTTCAAAATTTCTGCTCTCTTTTTATACTATTTTTTAAAGAGAACTAATAGAGATTTTCCCATGAAATTTTCAGAAAACAATCCTGATGGTGTGAAGAAAATTTACACAAAATTTCAATAGAGAATACTTAAGAACAAAAAAAAGAAGACGAAATAAAATTGGCAATGTCGCAATTGATGGTATGCGATTTCGAACTTTCTCCATGTGGTTTGCCCACAGCTATGTAAATTTTAAAAATATTTCTGGCTTATTTCAAGTCAAGAAATTTAAAAAAAAAAAAAAAATGTATCTTTTGAAGTTCAATAGCGTAGTAATCTTCTACCTACTTCCTCATCCAACCTGTTAAGGGCTCCTCTCACTTCCTACACTCAAGGTTCAATTCTCACTCCTTTCATTTTCAGCGTGAGTGAAGCGTGTACCGTGATCACTGTCGTTTCGAAACGCAAAACTAACCTCTCAATCGTATCAAAACTAAACAAACGACGAGTTGCCGCTGCCGATGCACGCGCACCCAGTGGGCATGTACTGCAGAAAAGGCACTATATTGCTGCAACGGTGCCCTTTCTGCTCTACGTGAGGAACTTAACCCCTGTCAAAAACACATAAAAAATGCGAATATAGTGCCCTGTCTGCACTACAGAATGTGTCTACATACACTAATGCGAAAACCGCAAAAAACTCAATTTCGAAAAAAATGTCGATTGTGCCCTTTCTGTAATAGCTGATTCAATTGGTGAAAAGGGAAAAAGAAGTATGACTAGAAACACCGATATTATATAGGTACGTATAAGTTACGTGGCGTACCTCTTCGGAAGCGCTGTTTGCTCCCATCGATGAAGTAATACGGCGAATAGACCATGGGAATGATAGGAGCTTGACATTGGATGGCTACTTGGAAAGCCCCTCTTTTAAATGGAAGAAGTTTGTCCCCTCTCTTATTCCGTGTTCCTTCCGGAAAAATCCACAGTTTAACCTGTAAAGAAAAAATAATAATAATCATAATCCATTTTTGCCAAAGGTCTCGGATTTTTGGCCAATTCCCATGTTTCTCGGGAAAAATGGGGCGCTGTAATTGAACAAGATACTTTGACTCAAAAAAGAATTTTCCAACGGAAAAATCGCGGTATGTTATATTAACTTAAGACTTTTTTACGATTTTTTGGCGATAAAAACGTTAGGATCATCAATATTTGAGCGATTGCCCTCAATCTTGTCGCAATTTTATCTTTATACAATCGCGTTCGATAAAATCGAAATTGTATTTCAATTTATGAATATTTTTTTATTGATAATATTGCGATAAAATCGCGATTTTATTGCAAATTGAAGCGGTGAAATCGCAATTTTGCATCAAAGAATATTGCAACACATTGACGTCGATGAAACCGCGATCTATTCTCTGATAAAATTGCAACTTATCGCAATCACTGCTACTTGAGGATGTAGATCATATGGTGAAAAAAATGCAGTATTTTCAAATTGTAAAGCTTTGGCAAGGAAGCATGTAAAGTAGCCCAGACTCTTAAGGACAGTGCAGTTTTTATTTTGCACAGGTATATTCATTGACCAGACCTATTTTACTGCTTACACGGGACACCAACGACAAACTGCAAAATCTCAACTTTAAATTTGTACAGATGCATGTATTTATTTTTGAAAGGTTGTTTCTCCTTTTTAACATTATTTAATGCTCAGTGATGAAAATAGATTGACATGATTATCTCAGTCCTAAAAGGGCATTTCTACCGCAGTTTCATGGTAGAATTACCCGGGATTTTATCGATTAAGGTTGCAAATGTGCGGCCTATGAGGAACAAATCCGCACCGAAAAAAATAATATGCTGTTTTAGCATCTAGGATGTCAAAAATGTGTCTGGTGATCCCAAGATGCTGCCTTTACTGCCCCCGCAGTTAATTTTACATCTTGTGAATGCAAATTCAACTGCGGGGGCAGTAAAGGCAGCATCTTGGGATCACCAGACACATTTTTGACATCCTAGATGCTAAAACAGCATATTATGTTTTTCGGTGCGATGAAGATATCACCACACTGGGTAACAGTACGTGCAAGAGGTAATTCGATTAGTTATGTCGCAAAATCGTAAAGTTATCATGGTAATTCTATTATTCATTTTTTTGCTCGTGTGATCAGTTGCCAAATATAAAACCACTCTTTCTTCAAGTTTGAAAAATCATCATGATGATGAAAATAATAGCATTTGGCCTTTGTTGGTGTCTCACTCTGACCTTTTGATGGATAGCCTCAGAGGCAGCCTCAATCCTTTTCAAAGCTTGAGCTGGTTCTTTACGGTCTATGAAAACCATTCCGGACAGCCACAGAACTATCCCGACAGGCAAAACGTACAACACCTCCTTCTTAGCTATAGCCGTGGCTTTTCTCAGAATTCCCAACGCATGAACCACTCCTGTGAACATAAATACAACCTGAATAGCTTTGGGGTGCAGACAAATGTTCTCACAATGTTCCCAATGTGAGCCGCAGCCTGCACGTACTGTGAGGAAATGGACCACTAGACAAGGTACGAATTCAAGCATTCTGATACATGTCTCTTAAGCAGAATTTCACGTAGAACACGATTCGCGCAACGAAAATGACTGAAACTAACTCCTGACGAAGATATTAACCTTTTTATTTCACATTGGTTACGCGGATTTTGAACTGCCCGCTCATAAGAAACTCAAAACTCAACGTGAGTCAAATCGCGCACTACAACAGTTTCAGCAAGCCTCTCATCAATCGAGCACTGTTCATTTCCCACCATGTGTTGTTCAAATTATAAGCAACTTACTATAGCTGAGCCAAAGCGTCAAAATTGTGGTTGCCAGATTTTCATATCGCAGAGACTGTCACGATAATATTCAACGCGCGACGTGAATCACGTAGAGCATTGAGTTTTCTTGAGCGGGTGGTTTGAATTCACGCATCAGGAATCATTAAATATCTTCGTAAGGAGTTGATTTTGGTAATTTTTGTAGTGCGCATTGTGTTTTTAGTGAAATTTTGGTCAATAAACATGTATCAGAATGCTTAAATTCGCACCTTGTCTAGTGGTCCATTCTAGGGCTTATTAGGATCAAAATCATCGATGAGAAAGTCCCCTTCCCCCTTATCACATTACTAAGAAGAGAAAGTAGCAAATATAAGAATTTTCTGTAACTTTTTTTTCAAAAAAATTCTGTAACTATGCATTATTGAATCTATAAATCGACTATAAAACAAAAATAAATGTTTGCCTATATGCATGGAATAAGTACTTTATTAACTCACATACCGATGCATTTCGGCTAGCATAGCCATCATCAGGGTATTACACATAAGAACAAATATTAAAAAATCATTAAAAATAAAAAACTAGAGTAAAAGAAAACATAGTAGGTTTGCGAGATGTAGGCAAAAGTTTGCTCTAGCTCCTAATTTTTAATGACCTGTCAATATTTGTTCTTATGTGTAATACCCTGAAGATGGCTATGTTAGCCGAAATGCATTGGTATGTGAGTTAATTTTGTACTTATTTCATGCATCTAAGCAAACATTCATTTTTTGTTTTATAGCAAATAAAAGAGCACAGATTTTTGAAATTTTTCTCTCAACGCTTACTTTTGACATATTTCGTCGTTTCCCTCGTGAAAGAACTCAACTCCATTTCAATGCTGCCAAATTTTCCCTCGCAAATTGCATATTGACCAGGATACTCTTGGGCTCTTCCACTAGAGTGGGTTTTGAATGAGCGGGAAGCTTGAATGTACTAATGCTATGGTAAATGAATGTAAACAAAATTTCTCTGTTCCAAGTTAATATTGCACTTTATTTGTGCTCTGTTAAAAATGTTGATGGAGAGACACATGTTGTGGTGCTCTAATTATCACCATTTGCGGTGTACATTGTTAAGTTTTCACTTGAATTATTAGTCTTAAGACTGAGTGGTCTCTGAATAAAAAATATTCACATAATGTTTGAACATTACCTAAGGCATCTAGCATGGACTGATGATTAGAGCAAATGACTGCCCCTCGATCTTCAGCCAAAATGTGAGCGTTGCGAATCTCCCAGGACACGCCTATGACATGGGTGATACGTTTGTATAGATCAGCTCCAAATCTGTAACGCAAATCCCATCCCCAGAGTCAACACAATATTTTACGGATTGAGCGTGTCCAAAATCAGCAGGACGAATAAGCGATAATGTTAAATTTGAAAGATACAATATCATTAGCGATGCCTTTGACGGCAAATTAATTCCGCTACTATATCCGAGCCAATTAAATTTAATAATGCATTTAAAAATGCATTAAAATAAAACTGCAATTTACTCTCATTAAATGGCAATGAAATCGATTGAATCTGCTTGAAAGTTAATGATTCTGTGAATTTCATGAGATGAAAAAGAAATTTAATTGGAAGCTTTTTTTAGATTGATGTATAACACATTCCACTCTCTAAAAAACACCAACGATCTCGGTTTTTGAAATTTCGATTTTCTTCCTCTTGGGTCGACTCTTTTTACACTCCCACTGACTCAAGGGGAAGAGCATTGGAATTTCAAAAATCAAGATCTTTGGTGTTTTTTTTTTTTTTTTTTTTTTTTTTTTTTTTTTTTGCAGAAAGTGAAGTGTATTTTACATCAACAGTTACGCCAAACCCTCGAAAAGTTAGCCACGGACTTTTTTTCTCGAAAAATTGGCTGAATTCGACAAAAATACATGGTTTCAATTTCCTACATTATTACCCATGAGGAATTTAAATGTGCTTGTCTGGTATAAGTCTGATTGCCTGAAAACCTAGCGCGGAAAGATCAGACGGTCACGCTTTTCCGCTATTCAATGTAGATTTTTATTTTCTCTTTGGAAAAATCCGGAAATAATGCGTGGTATAAAATGAACCGCGCTGAGCAGAAATGAAGCAAGCCACATCAGCTACCCGCCCAACACGGAAATATTTTAAAAATATTGCTGAAATATTGTCAAAAACATTTTAACAATATTTTAACAATATCGAAATAATATTGCTGCAATAGTTTGTTGTCCGCCCCCCTGACAATATTGCAGCAATATTGTCAAGGTAATATTGATAATATATTTTAAAAATATTTACTTGCGATGAGGTTATCATATTCCATATCCGTGTGCGCGCACTCTAGGAGACGTCTTTGGTACTAATTTTCTTTCTAATGTACTATCGCCGAATTTAGTTTCACGCAGAGTCTCTGGTGACTATTTAGCGACGGCGCGGCGCGGCGCGTTGCCTGATAACGCTCTCATGAAGACGCACTTGTTCCTCTGTGAGCGCGTAGTCACTAACACAGACGCACATGAAACACACACAGATATTTTCGCTCATTGACCGTGAGAATTCACGTTTTTGGCTCTTTGGAATGTAAATAAAGATTCGTAATGACGTATCGCGCATNGAAAAAAAATTACGACCGAGAATATATGCGGAAAAATTCATAAATGAATGGAAGAAGAGAGAGTTATATAGGAGTAAAAAAAGGTGCTTTTACGCATGATAGTGGTGAACAGAGGTGCAGGAACTCCTTTCTAAAGCGTAAACACTTTTCTGTGAAATTTTCACCTTTTTTTGACATACAGGCGCTTTATCATCCATTCATCCCCCTCCTTCATTCGCTATTGTAACTCGCTTAAAGGCGATGGTCGGTTCGATTTTTAGGTATACGCACCCTTTTTAGACCTTTTGAGAAACCTTAAAACATATTTCTTCTTTTTCCAAATGACTATTGATTTGGACATACCAATTACCATATAGCCTACCTTGGGCAAGCTTATAACCCTAAATTTCGAAATTCAAAAATAAGAGACATCCAGAGTGTAAACGCAATACAACTATTCGCTCAAGATGGATGTCCACATTGCACATGAAAAATGCAAGACGCGACGGCGTGGGTCGTGAACTCGCAATGTTCTGCTCTATGCTACTAGTTTGAAGTACCATTACAAATAAGACAAACGAAAGCAAATACAATAGGTAAATAAAGCGTGGGAAGGGATGCGCGTTTACGACGGCGCAGAGATACAACTATTCGTACTTGATGGACGTCCGTGAAAAATTGAAGGCGCGATGACGCGAAGCGTGAGCTCACAATGCTCTGCTATATGATGTCAATGAGGCGTCGCTCAGATTCGGGAGAAAAGGTAAAAAAGAGGTCCGAACACATCTCTCCTACCCTCAGCTGTGTTACTCACGTAGTGCTTGAAGCACCATTATGAATAAGACAAACGCAAACTAGCACAATATGTAAAAATAAAGAGAGGGAAAGGATGAGCGTTTACAACGGCGCAGAGATACAACTATTCGTACTTGATGGACGTCCATGCTGCATCTGAAAAATTGAAGGCGCGATGACTCTGAGCGTGAGCTCTCAATGCCCTGCTATATGCTGTCAGTGAGGTGTCACTCAGATTCGGGAGAAAAGTTAAAAAGAGGCCCAAATACGCCTTCCCTGTCGTCGGCTATGTTGATACTCGTTCTCTCTTCCCTTTTCAGGTTCTTGTCTGATTCTCATATAGGATGGATTTGCAGACCCACGTCTTAAGCTCGTGTTCAGCTCATTGTCAGTACTGACTCGGTTCCATTGGAAATAATGGTGTTTAGATACGTCTAGTGGCTTTAAATTTTCATGTTTTCTTTAATTTCAGAAGTCTGTCGGATACTTCAATACGCTCAATTTTGCAATTTTTACTCTGTACGATCAATAAACTTTGAAACTGAAAATAGCGGAAACTTGTGCTGCTTTGCCAAAATTTTCTGAACCCCTCTCCACGTAGGGGATGTCCTAGCAGGAAACATCACATTGTGCCCCCTTAAACCGGAATCACACGCTGAATTTGGCAGCCGAAATTGAAGTCAGCAGTCATCGCTCAATAGCTGAATTTGGCAATTCGAGTTATTTTCATCCAGAAATATATCAAATCTATTCGAATAGTTCAGACAAATCCGACATTATCCGATGGTCACTGAGAATCGTTGCTGAATTATGCGCGACACGCGCATAATTCAGGCATCGGGTCTGACTTCCACATTTGAGCCACAATCAGCTCCCACATTCAGCGTGTGACTGCGGCTTTAACCAGCCAAGGGTCCACACCCTCAGATGCGAGCCAGTCTGACCCTGCTGATGTGGCTTGGTTCTTGTTTGCTAAACGCAGTCGAAATTAGACCACGAAAATAGGATCAAAGACAACATAGGTGACTGACTTGGAGCTTTGCCCTGGACAATGCTTACCGTTTCACAGCATGGTTCCCCGGTCGGAGCAAGAAAAGCGGGAAGAGGATTGTTGCCAGGAGGATGCCGTAGCAATACCCGGCCAGGTAGCAGAAGTAATAGCGAACTTTGGAGTTCTCGTCCAAGATCCGGGGGACGACGAGAACCAGGCACGTGAGCAACGGTACCGCATCCCAGCGCGCTACTTTCTCCAACTCCAGCATGATTCCTCTCTGCAAAAAGTCATTCATAATATTCATTAAACTTCCATGCAATAGAGATGTTGCATGTGCGAGGAATTTGCGATTTGACTGTTGATTCTTATGTAAAAGTTCGCGAGAATTACGATGGTGCCATTGTTTTTCTCTGAAATCAACTCCCAAACTCAAAAAAAGCTCAAACGGCCAAAATGGAGGGGATATCCCACGCTATCCTGAGAGTCCCCCTTTACATCAAGACAAATTCCCTATGCAAAGGTAGGGAGCAAATACATTGACAGGGTTGCCGCGTTTTCAGTTTTGGAGTCCCCAAATAAATTGGCAGCCCTGTCATTGTATTTACTCCCTACCTTTGCATGCAGAGTTTGCCCTGATGTAGAAGTGGACTCTCAGGATAGCGTGGGATATCCCCTCCATTTTGGCCTCAACTTGAGAGCTTTTTTTGAGCTTTGGAGTTGATTTCAGAGTATACCAGTGGGACCATCGTAATTCTCTCGAACTTTTACATAAGAATCAACAGTCAAATCGCAAATTCCTCACACATGCAACATCTTCATTCACACTAGGAGATTATCAAGTGAATCGAGTCAAATACCACCCCGTCTCCCCCAAGTAGTACCATAAGCGGATTCACACGGAAAGAAATTGGTTGCTGATTTAACAATTGAATTGTGAAAAAATATGTTCGACATGTCGTTTCAAATGTATATTTTACAATAGAATAGGGGAAAGCTAATTAAACCACGGGGGCGGTTAATTTAGCATTTTTTTAAAATTTTAAAACTACATTGAAACATGTTGGACACTTTTTTTGACTACACAATTGTCGAATCAGCAATTTCATTTTATTCCGCGCAGACACCTTGAACGGGGGGGGGGGGCTAAGGAGGGCCCGGGGGCTTTCCCAGAAAATTTTCGAAATCTAGAGCATCTTCTATGCAGTTTGAGTCAATTTTTTTATGAATAAGTACCAATAATAAGCGCCCTTTCTTCTTCTTTCCTCCGTTTCTCCCAATTTTCCTTCTTTTCTTTTTCTTACTCTTTTTTTCAAACGAACGGGAGGGGGGCCTACGCCCCCTTCCTGTATTCGCCTATGAGTAATACAGATTGCAATGAATTGGAGTTCCAATATAAAGCATTATTGCTATGAAACCGAGTGCTGTGCATGTTGCCTATCGACTGATTGAAGGGACACGTCTCACTGAAATTGAATACAGTAAAATTGAAATAATGTTCGATTTCTCATCGTTTTGCAAACAGTCTACCTTTCTGATACGTAGAGTGCATCTTGCTCAGTGTTTGCAATGGGCATTTATTGAACTAATGGCGTAAAAACTCGCAATTTAATGGTACAAATCTCAATTTAATGGTAAAAATTGTCATTTTATTGCATTGAATCATAATTTTATATCAATATTTTCATTTGTTCGCCTCTTTCCCGTCGTTTCAAGCAATTTATCCGGGCAAAGTGGTTTTTCTCTAAAACTGCCCCCACCCCCCCCCACCCCGGTTAAATACTCGATTTTTACTAATTGATCTTCCTGTGCTAACATGTCGCAAGAAAGAATCCCAGAAGTTTCATTCCTACGATTCGAACTTGGGACAAATCCCATGAAAACGTCCCGTGGATACAAGGTCCATGAAAAATACTAAAAAATACAGTTCCTATTCTTAAATGTCTTCAATATGTCTATTCTAAATATTTTGCTCATGCACTGTATAACTTAAAATTCTTGAGCTCTGATTATATCTGCGATATTTTTTTTCGACTTTTCCCCGTGCGAATTTTAAACGCGTAACAATACTACGAGTTCTACATATTTTTTTGTCGACTGCAGTCTAATTATAAGTAATTGCACGCAACGGTATTACCAAGCAAACAATTAAACTCTCTTGTCTAAAACTCGGTTGTCAGATCGTATAACTTGTTTGGATGTTTTTGTTATTCCTTATCGTCCTCCATTAAGTAAAAAGGGCGATGAAAAAAATTGAAAGATGGCATCATGGTCAATAATCGTATCTTCTTCAACGCCATCTCCTAAATCAAAGGGGCGTGGGCCGTGGGCCCCCTTGAGCTTGATTTTCGTCCTCTTCGTTAATTAGTTTTTCGTCCGGAATTCCGTACTGCCTATAAAAAATCGCCGCTTGCACACTTTCTTCGGCGATGGTGAATATTTACCATGTAAAATGGAACAAGCAAGCGTGTTTAGCGAGCTGGAACGCTTGGGTTTTCCCTATCAACCCCAAGGGCATTTCCTCGCTGGACATTTTTTATGAGCTTTGTTTGTTGAAAGTGATCCATGCGGCGACATCAAGGTCTGCGTCAGATTGGTCTATCGTCGGAGCTAGAGTACCTACATAGACTAGGTATGGCCATTCCTATCTTTTTATTACAGGAAAGTTGTTCCGCTTTTTGACTGATCTACGAGTTGTGGGCTATCATGATGCTCTTAAGACCGTAAATGAACAAACACTCCTATTGGTTGATAGGCTTTAAAAATTTGACAAATTTATGTCAACCCTTTCCTGATGTACCTTTACCAATTCTCTTTTTCGAGATCAACCCAATGTATAATATTCTTCGAATAATAATGTTTGACTTAAAATTGGACGTATTTCTGCTAAATGCACCAGGGGCAGGCGAGAAAGAAGGGGTGTGCTCGATAGTCGAGGGGCGTAAGAATAAATGGGAATTATAAAGCGCTGGTGACGTCAGCGTCAACGACGCGGCGGGAACGCACACGGTCGAGGATCTTACTCATGAGTCCTGCCCACAACGCTATTGCGCCATGCCCAAGGCTCATGAAAGCCGCTCACAGTTGGCGCATAGTTCCGTTTGGTAAAATGTACAATCCCGCTTTTCCATATCTCCAAGAGGGAATCACGCACAGTTTTACATTGTCTCTTCCCACTTGTCTATATGATTCCGATTAGTTATTATTATTATTATAATGTTTTTTTATAAGGTAATGAAATTCTTTTTTAGATACTCCATGATCATTTCATTAATTTATTTTTCTAGAGGGAACTCAACAGTTGCGTGGTGTTGCCACCTTGATCGTTTACTTACAGCCGTAAGCGCATCGTATCAGCCCGTTTTTCATGACCAATGAAAAACCGGCACACAAACGTCAATACTCTGTTTATATATGTCGTGTAGTTAAAGCTACTCGCACAAGTTGGAAAATTCGATCCAGGAATAAGATGATTTTGACGCGATGGTCTTTTTTCCAAAATGATACGTGCCAATTGGTAAACGCTTAATTTTTAGAGTTTAAACGTCCGTGTTTAAATTAGGACGCAACACTCGAGGATTTGGACTATTTTGTTCCAAGCCCTCCCTTCTTCGATCACATAGCTTTTGACTTTGATTTTGTGTTGCTTAAGTTCATCCTTCTATAATGGGTCCCTCACACTGTTAAAAATCTCGGAATGAATTGCGGAGTGTTAAAATTCTGAGTGTGTAGTTTTATCCGGAGCCAATCCCACCCACAGAAAACCACAGTGATACGAATAAGAAATGAAAGATTCTCCATGAGAGTGCGGCGTCAATTCCGTGAAAAGAGTACAGATTCCGCTCCATAATCCTCTCACTCCAGTTAGTAAGGAACAACATACTGGCGAGCTACGGCAGAACGCCGCATGAACATTCGAGAGTTGCCAAATTTCCTCGTATAAAACATGCATTTGTGAGGAAAGTTTTGCGCGATTTTCCCTGAAATTTTTCGATATTTTAGATTAAATCGCGAAAATAATTCGTCGTCTTCCGGACGAAGGAACGTAACTCCATTCCAAGCTTGCCAAATCGTTTTGCTCCATTCTCCATTCCAAGTTTGCCAAGTTTGCCAAACAGTTGTCTGAGTCGATTCGTAAAATAAATTGATTTATAAAGAAATTAAATAATGATGTAAAAAAATTAATTAATTTATTTATTTTACATAGTTGTATCCTTGCAATTTTCATCAAAATTTTTTCTGATTTTTGCATGAAATCTGAAGAAAAATTCAGTTAGAAATGTCCAAGATTCTCCTAGTTGCCGTGCAATTTGCGAGGGGAAATTTGGCAACATCGAAATAAAGTTACGTTCTTTCGTGACGGAAACGATGAATTGCCTGCAAAATGAAAAGAAAAATATTCACAGTTTTCCCGGTAAATTTGAAATTTTTGAGGGAAATGTGGCAACATCTGAAAGCTCATACGGCGTTTTTCTTAGCACGGCAGTGTCGGATCCGTAAGGAGATGCATCCCGGATTTCACCACGAGATTTTGAACACCAACTTGTGGCCGCTAGACCACATGCAGTGGCGTGGGCCAAGGCCGATAGACTGTTAGTCTAAGATAACCTTTTGAATCTCCTGATCGGGCGGGGTTGATTTTCTCCCGTGGCGTGAATAGCGATGTATTGACTGTCATGCCATTTGAACCTATGGCAAAGAATCGATTATTTAGGTGTTCGCTGCGAATACCCTGTTAATCGATCCTATTCCATAGGTTTAAATGGCAGATCAATCGATGTATCGCAAATCACGCCACGCCACTGATTTGCTCCACTCCACAGTTCCGCTTCTTTCTAGAAGTTCCTCCTGGATTTAAATTCCCTGGATTTTGAATTCCCTCAACCCCATAAACTTAATATACGGTCTCTAAAAAATCATTGCGTGAAGAAGGTAAAATAGGGATTCCTGGCAACGTGGGTCAAGAAACCATTCAGTTACCGACTGACTTGAGTCTATCGACCTTGAACTCAGCTTGTCCTGATGGCTGATTATTGAAATTCATAGACAGAGCGATGGTCAAACAAAATATTAGGAACATAGAGTGATCCTATCGGTTGAAACGGATGGTTGTGACAGACCAAGGGGGAAAATTCATGGTCTCTTGTGGGTTTCCGTTAGTAAGTCTATTGCAACCACCCGCTTCCATTAATAGGATCGCTCTATTTGCCTTTTGTCCTCTTTGTCTATCGATTTCAATTATCAGCCCGCTGGAGGATTTGAGGTCCCCCCCAGGCCGCATTTTCAAGATTTGTGCCTTTTGCGTCTTTGGACACCCCCAAAAATATCTTACATCAAAGGCGTTTCTTTATGAAAGTACCTTTGATTCCACTGGTCAACACGGGCAAATTTGCATGCAATTTTTAATCTGAGTGCGGGTAAATTTTTAGCGGTGATTCCGAGAATGACCTCTGTTTTCTGTGTCAGATCGATTTTTCCCGGAAAAATCGGAATTTCCCCTGAAATCGAGCCCCTCCAGAGAAAAAGCCATTTTCTAGAAAATCTGTGCACGATGGAGAAAAACTGAGGTCATCTTCGGATTTAGCAGCTAAAATTACATCGGAGGCCATGTATTGCATGCCTATCAAATAAAGTTTCTTTTCTGTTCCTAATATCGAGGTTTTTCCGAACAAGTGCTCACTGCTCCGTTCCGCTCACATAACAGTTAAAGCACCACGTAAAATGATTGTTTTGCGTCGGAAAGGAAAAAAAACTTTTTTTCTCATGTAACAGGTGAATTTATTCTCACTCAATTTTTGCCGGTGAAGCTGACTTTTGTGTCATTCGTAAATGTATCAAATTTTTGGAAAATCGATTTTCCGAAAAAATGCATTTATTCAGCCAGGAAAATTCCCTATTTTCAGTATGTTGATTTTCCGAAGGTTTTGGAAAATGTCAATTTCGGCTTCAGCGGCAAAAATTGAGTGGAAGCAACTTTATTTGTTACCTGAGTACCTAATTATAACACGAATATAGCACAAAACCTTCGTTACAAATTTAAAAAAAAATTGAGCAAAATACTACCCGCGGGTTGATATCATATTAGAGGCTTGGATGACGAGACGCAAATGTGTAGTTTTCTAAAAAAATTGAGATCTTAATGATTCCAAGTAAAGCTAGTCTTAATGCATATTCTGCGAAAAAATTTCACCCAAATTCCAATTTTTAAGCATGAAAAAGTCAGTTTGAACTTTCTTTCCGCCACAAGGATCCATGTTATTCCGATTCTTCAAACACGTATTTCTCGAAATAGCGAAAACTGCATTTACGTGGCTTGTCCTCCGAACCCCTCAATTGGAACACGTACATAGCACAAAACCTTTGCTACATAACGATAAAATGGAGAAAAATGCCTGCCTGCGGGTTGATATCATATGAATTGGACGTTAATTTATTGTCATTACTTACGAAAGAGCGTTGAAATCTGATGAAGGAAGTCAAAACACTAAAACAAACCGCCGACGGAGAGTTCAAAAGCAAAACATCACAACATCCCCGGGATCCTCACAAAAGCTGGACCATAATAATCATGACCTTTTTGAGACGCTGCTCCCAACGGTCATTCCGAGCGGACCGCACTCACTAAGTTAATGACCACGGTCTCACGCACGGCGCAGGCGCAGGACATCCCGAATTGAGGAAAACGTAAAAAAAGAAGAAAAAAATCGCGCAACACGAATCGATGAAAACACGAGCGAGAAAACTGGTCGCGCCGACATAACGGCTCGAGACAAAAGTCCTGATCTCATTTTAAAATCGAAGAGCGGTGATTCCGTGCTACGAAAGAACGCCGTAAGACCCTACGAACGTTGTCGAATTTTCTTCAATGAAATAAAAACGATCATGGAAACGTGGGAATTATTTCCTTTCAATTTCCCGAAGAATTGTGCTCGCAGTTTAATCTAAAGTATCTCATAATGTCAAAGAAAACTAGATACATAGTAAATAAATAGAAATTATACTTTATTCTACCCTTTCGGGTTTATAACGTCACAGAGATTTTATTTCATTAAACTTATGTAAAATATATCTGAATAATTTTGAGTATTTAAAATTTTAAAAGTTTTTATATTTAAAAAAAATCTAAAATTACAAAAATGCTAAACAGTGGTTATATACTTAAAATCAGCTATAGGTTAATTACTAAAAATTACTAAACATTGAATTTATTTGTTCATAATGAGGGAACGTAACTTCATTGTCGTACACAGAAATAGAAATATGGTTGAAATATATTCTCTCTTATTATCTTCTAGACGTTAATAGTTTTTAGCATGTCTCTAAAAAAGAAGTTCCTGACGTAATTATACGTAGGACAGTTGAACAGTAAATTTTTTTAAATTTTCTAACTGCTGTATATTACTTTTTTCTTTAAGTGTAATTTTATACGTACACTGGTGAAAAATGCCAAACAAAAAGATACTTAGCTTTCCTCAGATGAAATATTTCATTGGGGGGAAATTTGACAACATTTGAATGTTCTTACGACTTTCTTCCTTAGCGCGGGAGAGTGGTGATGATGGTTGATGATCCGATGAATACTTATGCGACATCGCTTAAACGAGCTGGTGGATTAAGATTGTAAGCTCGAAGCATAAATTGGACTACATTTGGACTTTTTATGCTAAAAAGAACTATGTTATACGCAAACCCTATGCACATAGTTCCTTTTAGCATAAATTCGTCCATTTTGCATTAAGGAGCCTCTATTTTTGGCTCATTCTAGAAACGACGATGTGCCATGAGTGTCCCAATGCAGATAGGTGTTATGATTGAGATGGAATTATTGGTTTCATTTTTTAAAATGAAGGCCAATTAACCATGGAATTTGCACACGTTAAGAACCTTACGATTTATACCTGCAGTTTAGAAGCGAGATATCTGTGAGCTTTCGCCGATTAGACTAGTTCATCAATAAATTAAAGATATTGCCGAGATTATCAGAGTGTCCTTGGTGACAATATTATTGGAAAAGTGCCCGTAAAATTATTTTCAAACATTTTCATGATGATATTATAATACCAAAAGACGTTCAACCGCATATTTGTGAAAGCTTTCCGACAGTATTTTTGAAAACATTAGAATATTGTATTTAGAATCATTTGAAACATCCCTCCAATACTTCATACAAATTTAACTATTGTAAACTTTTTTTTCTAGAAATAAATAACAGGTTTAATAATTTTCCCCAAAATATTGTCAAATTTTGGAATTGCGCCCTCTGAAGTTATAATTGTTTTTCTTTTTTCTTTTTTTTAAACATACCTACCTATGTTTATGCGTCGCTATTTTACCGCCCTCTGATGCTCTGCGACATTCTAACGTCATATANGTACCAAGCAAACTGTTGAATTGTAAAAAATCAACGGGCGTATTGCTAATTGCATCCGGTCGCCTCGAAAGGAGTTAGTCCCGTTTACTAATTTTGAGTAAACCGGTTTCTTCTTTCGACACAACGTATTTTCTTCTACCAAGCATGCTGTTGACTTAAAAAGAGGCAACGGCCGAACTCAGAAGGCGTTCACCCCGTTTACTAATTTTAAAGAAACTGGTTTCTTCATTCAAGCAAAAGTTGGCTTATTTTAAAACAACGTTTATTTTATTTAAGAAAACACGATTCGCTTGTCTCAAGCGAATCATGTTGTCTTACATGAAGAAAACCGTTGGTTTCTTCCAAGTCAAACCCGTTTTGAAATAAGTAAAAAATCCAAGTAGACGCGTTTACTTAAATTCAGTAAATCTTTTTTTTCCGTGTAGAGTGACCTTCCCTCCTCCTTTGTAAGAAGGCAAGCTCAGTCCCCCTCCCCCTTAAATAGCTTACGTAATACTCGAACGATTCCATATCCGTATGGAGAATTATTGTTATTATATTTCTATATTTCCATTTTTGCTCTTGCGAATAAGATATTATTGAACTCGTGAACATTGATCGCCGATCAGATGCCCAGTGCGCAAAGATTTTGGTCCAGTTGTGCATTCATTATGGGAGCCAAGTTCGAAGGAAGGGTTGCTAGGTTGCGCAATAAAAAGGTGATATTTTATATGGATTTAAGTGGAAGAAAGGTACTGATTTCCAGCAATATCTGGCAACAACAATCAGGGGATCCCCATGCGCGCGCGTTGCGCGTCAACAGATTCCTGGACATTTTAAATTTATAATGAATATTTCTCCGCGGCATTCATAACTTTTATTGAATTATTCAGGTGATCGTGCGACGATGAACCGGTTCAGCAAACCTTTGATTCACTTAGAGCGGAGAGCGTACTCATGATTTTTGCATCATTACGTAGCCTCTGCAGATTTTAATCTGTTTGCGTCAGTGAGTTCTTTTTGCGTGGGATATTTGGTCTACGTTTTGCAATTTGGAACTATAAATTCTGGCTCATCTGAAAAAACACTTAAGTGCATACGGAAACTAATGGCACATGTGTTGTTTTTAAAGTGGGCCAGAATTTATGGTTCCAAATTGCAAAACGTAGTCCATTTGTACCGGGAGACACTCTCTTCATAAACTTGTGAGCTGGCTTCAAAAATTGTTAAAACGTCTTAATCATAGAATGTAAATTTAAGGGGCTTGGAGGACAGTGCGCACGCACGCAATGTTTCCTATTTCAAGAAATACGTGTTTCAAGTTCCAAAATTACCTACCCTACAGCCTTATGGCAAAAAGGAAGTTCAAATTCACTTTTTAATGCTTAAAAATTTGATGCAAGGAATGAATTTTTCACAGAATACATTTGAAGACCAATTGGACTGCATTTTGCAATTTGGACCTATAAATTCCGGCCCAGTTTAAAAACAACGTATGTGCCATTAATTTCCCTATGCACATAAGTGTTTTTTCAGATGAGCCAGAATTTATAGGTCCAAATTGCAAAATGCAGTCCAATTTTAGTTTAAATAATTGATTCCGCAATTTTTTTAAAAAACTGCACTCATGCGCCTCATTTTTTCTTTCTTCTCCTCCAAGATATGAAGTTCGTTAACCTCTACGAAACCTTCATAACACACACGAGTTGGCGGATTCCATCATTTGTCATTAAATTTTTCTATTTTTTATTTCATTTTAATTCATTTCTTTTTAAAATCCTAATACTTTTATTGTTATCCCGGAAAAGATAGAAACTCATCAGAATTTATTCGCTTAACACCAACTGAATGGCTCATGGTCATTAGCTACCAATATTAGTAACATTAATAGCGTAATGCATATTGGACCATTTTTGCCGCAGAGAGAAACATCCGAATCCCAAAATTTTTCTAGTATTGCAATTGAGGGTCTTAGAGGACAAGGCGCATAAGTGCAGTTTTTGCTATCTCAAGAAATGCGTGTTGAAAGTTTCAAAAATATATGTAGCTTCATGGCGGAAAGGAAGTTTAAACTCACTTTTTGATGCTTCAAATTTGGATTTTTGCTATGAATTTTTCACAGAATATACTTTCAAACTAGTTTTAGTTGCGTTCATGAATATCTAATTTTTTTTAAAAAAACTGCACTTATGCGCCTTAAGAATAGCCTAAAGATAGGGATACAGGCTTTCATACTTTCTTTCTCTCATTCTGTGTAAAAACCCTGCTGTTGAACGAGGTGATGTATAACCAATGATGAGTGTTAAGCTCGCGGGCTATTCACAAGTATCTGATTACACTCGACGATAGGAATCACGACAGATTCCCAGTTATGCGGCATGACTTCATTTTTAGAAGCCGCTAAGTTTGATTACTTGATTCCCCGTAAAAATGAATGACTTCTAGTCTTGCAAATACACTATGAATGAATACGCTACGCTAATCTTGATGGAATGTTAATGTTAAAGTGTCGCATGGAAGTGTTGAAGCGCTCCGTGGCATTCCGATCAGCCCTTTATCTAGTTTCATACACGGATATGCCTTTCTGTTAAATTGCCAGTAAATCAAGCGTGTATTTACATGGTCCGCAAGAAGCCTGCCAGTGAGCATGGTTCCGTGTTCTTAGTCTCTCTTTGAACATCGCCTTCCCTTCGGGAAGCTCACATCGGCGGCCAAACTTAAAAACTGAGTAAGTACACCTCAAACTATATATTTTGAGTAAAATTCTCGGTGATACAACCGAATAAAACAGTATTTTCTGTTATTTTGAATCAACTTCATGTAGCTTCCACCATTTCTTTAGATCTCGTACAACCCCGACGGCTTAAGCGGCTGCTTTAATCAGCATGGATCACGTAGTGTCCATATGTAGTCCACACTGTTCCTGAAAAAGCACTGTGTGAAAATAGTGTTTGAAATTTTGGTTTTCCATCTAGTACGTGGGAGGGGCCATCGTTACCAATCTCTGGCGGTTATAATATTTACTGCACCTCTTACCAATATCTTGCCATATGTGGTAGAGGTCTGGATGAAATAGATCTTTTCGAATGTTATATATAAAACTAATCTCAAAACAGCGTAAATATGCCTGACAACATAGAGAGAAAAATTAATACAAAAGTTGGATCAATAACATGGAACATAGAATAACCCAAGTCATCGGTTGAGTCAACGATTTTTTGTTTTTCTACTTTTTACTGCGTGCTTGATTCACTGCAAGCTACAGTACAAAAATTTACACAAAATTTAGGTTGCTTTGTGTTCGACTTCCAATTACCTACTAGCTATCAGGGCCGGATTCACCTACTTGCAGCCCATGGGCCACCTATATTTTGCTTGCGCCCCCTTCTCATTCGTTTTGAAACTCGATAAAAACCATCAAATGAACGTGCCAGCGGGGGAAGGGTGCATAAGACGCATTTACTCGTGTTGAACACATTTTTTTGGAAAAGCCCTGTCAACACTACTAGCAAAAGTTCTTAACTTTGCGCGAAAGTTAAGTTCCGTAAACCTATCTCTGTGTGGACAAGGCCTTCCATTCATAAGAAATGAACGAAAAAATTATGAAAGAACAAACATAAATGTGGTTCAATGATTTTAACTTCCGCCGTCGCGCCGCGTAGACCGCACCGGACGGACCGTTGGACGCAATGCGTGAAGTATTCACACAGTCTTGTAGGCGCTATGCGTTTCATGCTGACCGCACTGTGTTTGGCGCAATGCGTGAAGTATTCATGCATTCTTGTAGGCGCTATCCGTTTCACGCTGACCGCAATGACCGCTCTGTGTTAGACGCAATGCGTGAAGGATTTGTGCAGTCTTGTGGGCGCTAATATATGTTACATGCCGATCGCCGCGCCGAGGGCTTCTCCTTTTCATCTCAAGTCCTCGTCATCATTTCTCTCTAGGTCGCGCCGTTCCAGGCCAAATTGCGTGTGTGGTTTTTCTTGTAACTCGGCTTATTGAGGGTGCCGTCCCTTGTATCACTATAAGAGACGACAAAATTAGAAATTACTATACTCTCAGGAAATGAGAGATTTTGTCGCCTTTTCTCGTTTGTAATTTTGTTTTTATAAATCCGATCTTTTTTTATACCTATATACACTTAAAAAATTGCAAATTTTTGCCGCCCCTTAGATTTGCCGCCATGGGCAGCGGCCCATGTGGCCACCTCCTTAATCCGGTCCTGATTACTATAATCAAAGGTAACAAAATAACACCAATATTTTTCTCAGTGTATGTGACTTAACTAAATTTGACGGCGATAAAATCAAATAAAATTTCCTTTTTTTACTTTTAATAACCTGCATGTCAATATTTGTCCTGCATTTTTGGGACCCCTGACAGTCTCGTGAAATACAAACCGGCTGAATAATTCAGAAATGAATTCCCAATTCCATACTTCCCTAATAAAGGTACTTTATACAGATAGGGTCTGATTTTGACAGACAAGGCGATAGACAAAAAGGTCAAAGGAAAAATTAAGCGATCCTATCGGTTTGAAACGGGTGGTTACGATGGACAAAGGAGGTAATTAATAGACTAGATAACGGCAACCCACGAGAGGCTGTACGGTTAGTCCATCATTTTCCCCGTTAGACTGTTAAAAATATTGGAGTGAAATTCTGTGGCGGAGTCTATGCAACCCAAAAACCTCGCGTGATATGAATGCGGATCAAAATGTATTCATCTTACGGCGTGACTTTCACTATCATGGAGCGGAAACCACTCTGTTTGCGGGTGTCATATCGACGGTGAAACTACCAAACCACGTATCTCGTTTGCGGTGTTTAAAAATCTACGCTCGCATTTTATTTTTTTGAAGTCGACCAAATCAATATCATTCCTAGAAATTTTCACAGAATTTTCTCCGCACAAAGAGGAAAAATCACAGAAATTTTCAAGACTAGACGTTAAGTAGTTTTTCATTTAAAAAATAAAGTATGACAGGAAGTCTGCGACGTCGCAAACCGAGATACGTGGTTTGGTAGTTTCACCGTCGATATATGCTGTTATGGTGCTAATTTCACATCGCACTCATATCACTCGGGCTTTTTGGGAGCTACACAGAACCGAAAATGCGGAATTTCACGCCTCGATTTCTAATTGCGTGGTCTGCAACAATCGCAGTTTCAACCAATAGGATCGCTATGTTTTCCCTTCGTCTCTTGTATCTACAGCTTTGTCCATGGATTTAATTAAACAGTCCGCTGTGCATTTTTTGCAGTCTACTGCATGGCATGGCGTTGAACCAGGATATTTCAGTCTGCAGTAGCCTCCTTTGTTGCCGCAAGAGTGCGCGATGCGGTCAGCGGCAAAGCGTGAATGCTCGATTATCGAATTTCCCCCATTTGAAACTATGTTAAAGAATCGATTATTAAGGTATACCATGTTTATCGATCCTTTTCCATAGGTTTAAGCGGGAGATCCATCGATGTATCGCGAAGCAGGCCACGCCACCGGTGCGGTGACACGGGCCGGATTGTGTACTGCCGTTCTGAGGAAAAACACCGTATGAACATTCGAGAGTTGCCGAATTTCCTCCGATAAAAAGTCTATTTATGAGGAAAGTTATGAACGTTTTTCCTTATTGGAATTTTTAGACTTTTTACATCAAACTACGAACGAAATCCTGTGAAAAATTGAAGGAGAAACATCCACAGATTCTCCTGAATATTCGTGATTTGTAGAGGGAAATTTGGACGTATTCATGCTAAAAGGAAATATCGTCACCTTCCAGGCAAAGTATCGCAAGCGCCATGCGACGTTTAAACATTTCCGCCGCCATTTTATTTCTTTACTGAGAAATTGTTGGTTGAATCTGTTTGGAAATTTCACTGAATTTTATCGGCAGCACAAAGAAAATTCCGTGAAATTTTCGGACAGCTTCGTTGAACAATTTCTCCGTAAAAAAATAAAATAGCGGCGGAAATTTTTAAACGTCGCATGGCGCTTGTGATACTTTGCTTGGAAGGTGACGATATCGACGGTGAAACTACCAAACCACGTATCTCGGTTTGCGACGTCGCAGACTTCCTGTCATACTTTATTTTTTAAATGAAAAACTACTTATCGTCCAGTCTTGAAAATTTCTGTGATTTTTCCTCTTCTTGTGGAGAAAATTCTGTGAACATTTCAAGGAATGATATTGATTTGGTCTACTTTAAAAAAATAAAATGCGAGCGTAGATTTTTAAACACCGCAAACGAGATACGTGGTTTGGTAGTTTCACCGTCGATATGTGCATAGGGTTTGCGTGTAACATAGTTCCTTTTAGCGTAAATACGTCCATTTGGCAACGCCTGATGGCTCATACGGCGTTCTTCTTTAGCGCGGCCGTGTAGATATCCGCGGACAGGCAGGGAACCAGGAACGCTTGTGCCTGTTGCTGTTGAGGGAGCGATACGGATCTGAGAGGGGTTAGAATTAAGATAGCCGATCGTTTGGTTTGCGTATCGATCGTCAATAGCGCGATTCTTGATTCTCGACTCGCGCGCCACTCGCGGGGCTGCTGTCGATGTCGCTGGACAACGCGCCACTATCCGCGATGCCGATCCCGATCTCGCGGATACGGGCGAATCAAAGGCCGACTCGGCTGATTTTTCACACCAGATAAATTGCATGATTTATAAGCCACCGCAGCGCGCCGTGCTCAATACGCCGCGCCGCGCCGCGCCGCCAGTCCGTAGCCCAGGTTCCGCAGACAGCGTGCCACTCCGAGTTCCCCGTCAGTGCGGCTCATACGAGTCAGTGGCGTGACGTGAATTGCGATATATCGATTGTTATGCTACTTAAACCTATGGAAAAGGATCGATAAACAGGGTGTTCGCAGCGAACACCTTAATAATCGATTCTTTACCATAGGTTTAAATGGCATAACAATCGGTACATCGCAAATCACGCCACGCCACTGATACGAGTATCTATGCCTAAAGTGCCAAAGCAAAGTTTCGAAATCTCTGCTCGTATTTTATTTTTAAAGAGACACAAGTCAACTATATAGCTTAAAAGTTCTACGGAATATTTTGCGGATATACCTGGATGTATCACATGTTTCGCCCCATTCAACTTTTCTACACTTGCGTTAATGTCTCTGAGGCCGAAGATAGATCCCCCTTCATTTTTTAGTTGTGTAATTCATTTACCTACTTGAAATTCTAAAAAATCGCATTTTCCCTATTAACTTTTCAACACTGCGTTAAAATCTCTAAGTCAGCGTAAAAGAGATTAAGCCTTTTTCATTGTCGTGGATATGCGATAAATTATTGTTGCTTTCATGATTATGATTGGATCCATGAAAAGAGACCTCATTCGTCGGAGAAAATCATCCAGAGAGAAAAAAATCAAGGAGGTTTAATTGGAGAAATTAAGTGGGCCTATTGCAAAATGTTTTTCTAATTGCTTGTGTCGAAAGAACGAAGGATCTTAGGCCACAATGAGAGGTCGGAGGGAGGAGATTGAAGCAGAAATGTTAAGGTGCTCAATGTCCCAAGGTTTGTGGTTCGCCAGAGAGCAGTGGAGGGAGTTCTATAGAGCGACCTATATGTATGTATGTTTTTTGACCATCGGAAATCCCCAAAAATCAACTGAAAAACGCCCCAAAATTCGGATTTTCAAAACGGTCACTTTTACGCGGAAACGGATCCGGCACCTACGTGACGTCACAGTACATGGCAAACCTGGTCTCTTCGTCGTTTAAAATGTATTTCTCAAAAAATCATTGGCAGTCGCTCGATGAAGAGCCCAGGTTTGTCATGCACTGTGACGTCACGAGTGTACCGGGTCCGTTTCTGCGTAAAAGTGACAATGGACCACTGGACAAGGTACGAATTTCAGCATTCTGATACATGTTTCCTAACCAAAATTTCACGTAGAACACAATACGCACAACGGAAATTACCGAAATTAACTCCTTACGTAGATATTTAATGATTCTTGATGCGTGAATTGAAACCACCCGTTCATGAAAACTCAATGCTCTACGTGATTCACATCGCACGCTAAACGTTATCATAAACATCTCAGCGATGTAAAAATCTGACAACCTCATTCTTGACGCTTTGGCTCAGCTATAGCAAATTGCTTATAGTTTGAACAACACAAGGTGGGGAATGAACATTGCTCGATTGAGAAGCTTGCTGAAACCGTTGTAGTGCGCGATTTGACTCACGTAGAGCTTTGAGTTTCTTGTGAGCGGGCAGTTCAAATTCCTCGTAACCAGTGTAAAATAAAAACGTTAATATCCCCGTTAGGAATTGGTTTCAGTAATTTTCGTTGTGTGAATCGTGTTCTTCGTGAAATTCTGGTTGAGAAACATGTATCAGATCGCTTAAATTCGTACCCTGTCTAGTGGTCCATTTTGAATAGGTCGGTTCCTAAAACAGCTTTCTTTGAATTAGGGAAGGTGATTTTAAGATTTCTGAATAGCGCCATTGAAATTTGCAGTCGGAATCCCGTACCCTGCAACAGGCCCATTGGCTACATATCCAATGAAATAATGAAGTATGACAGGAATTCTGCGACGTTGCACACTGAGCAAAATGGTTCAGCACTTCGGTCATCGATTTTCATAGCCCTTCGATAAACAGTTCCTTCCTCAAGAGGTCCCACGTGGTTTACGTCGTTATTAAGAGAGGTCTAAGGAAACCATAAAAATATACATATAGTATGAAAAGCATAATGTTTACTAATATCGAGCATTTACCTATATCGAGTATATAACTTAGGAAATGTATCCTTGAAAGGGATTACAATAATACAGAAATTTAACTCCGCAAAAATTACTAACACCGTGGAAAGACTTCTATAATTCTAACGAACTTTAACGTTGGTACGATTCCACCTAAAATTTACAAAAATCGAAAAGTGTTTTTTCTGCATCCTGCATTTTTGTGGTAGAGAAGCATTGCAATCCCTCACAAGAATTCACTTCCAAAGTTAAACTGCTGAATTTTACTCCAGATTTGCAAATTTTCCTTTTTATTATACTGTTAAACCCTTTAAACCTTCTTCCGTTACGATGTAAACCAAATGGGTCTTCCTAAGGAAAAGTAGCTCTTTAAGGAACGACCATGAACAGGACCCTTACTCTTTTATGGAGCGAAATGTAGTCTTCCTGCGGAGTGCCGCACGTGTTAAAGCTTAATTTTTTAAATTTCACTTCATATTCATACCACTCCAGTTCTTTGAGCGCTATATACACTCCAGAGTATAAAATATACAGCCAATTTCAATCCGATATTTTTTATAGTGCTTGGTTGTGGACGTATGATACAAATTAAAAAAAAAAAAAAACCATTAAAACCAATCTTTTCAAAAAGTTTGAGGCATAATCGCACACACGGAATGAATAAAACAAGAGGGTGAAACGCCCCCTCTCCCCATTTCTCCCCTCTTCCCTCTCTTTCGGGCCAAAAGCATTTTCTGAGTGCCTTCAATTTACGAACGAAGGTGATGTGCAGTCACGTGACGAGGTTTGCCACACTCCCTCATTGAAGGCGTTTTACCGCCGAAAAATGAATGTCTAGTGACTGATGTCCTCTTTAAACAGATGGATTGGTTTTTTTATATAATGACTCCGCATACATCCAAAATATTTTAGAGTTCAGTTTCCTTACAGTCTCTGAATATTCTAGAGTAATAATTAAGTTTTGGAAAAATTAATTTTTTTCTTTGTGGTTTCTTCTTCCATGTGCACATAAACACCAGTGAGAAGTTGAGGAGTACAGCGTGTTTTACCCTCAACAAAACGATGTTTCGAATGTGACAATCAATACCAGGATGTTTATGTAATGGATGATCGTACACCAGTGCATAAATTAGGGATCAACCGACATACTTTTTGCTCAGAGGGCAACGAAAGGCAAAAAGTAAGTACATGATTTTATTTTAACGACTTATATGATATCTTGATTTTAAAGTTTCGTCGAATTTTCGAGCTAAAAATCAAAGCATTCCAAAACGTGGAGAAACCCACCGATGATTTGAGTAACGGGAGTGCTTGAAGAGTGTTGTTGCTCTTTTCACCACGTGCTTTAAACGCAAATAGAACTTCATGACATGCGTAATATGGTGACGCATATATGGTGAAACATTACACGTATGGTGATGTTTGAATACTACATGTCATCACCTTCCGGCCAAAGTATCGCAAGCACCATGCGACGTTCAAAAATTTCCGTCGCCATTTTATTTTTTACAGAGAAATTGTTGGCTGAATCTGTTTGAAAATTTCATGAATTTTATCGGCAGCACAAAGAAAATTCAGTGAAATTTTCGGACAGCTTCTTTGAACAATTTCTNTTTTTTTTGGGGGGGGGGGGGGTCCATTTTTAAAATAAATAAAGCTGTGAAAACCCTATTTTATGCTTTTAACGTAATGCGCAGGTAGTTTCGATCGTTTGTCTATAAGAAAATTTCTTAGCGGTAGAGTAATTCTTATCGAAATTGATCGTTGAACTTAAATGAAGCCTAAAAAAACGCGCCTGATGAGCTCAACGGTGACTATCATTTTCGGGAAACGAAAATACGCGTTTACGGTTTCCTTGGTAACCTTTGTTTGCTATCAGCTGATGTTTCATTTCCATTTCCCAGCCAAGTCGACGCGGAGTTTATACTTCCTTTCTTCACTAAATACATTTACTAACACCTGAGCGCTTTTCTAATACGACAGTATTAGAACTTTCCCGCTTGTTTTAGATGTGCAATTAATTTATCTACTTGGAATTCTGAAAAATCGCATTTTCCCTATTAACTTTTCAACACTGCGTTAAAATCTCTAAGTCAGCGTAAAAGAGATTAAGCCTGTTTCATTGTCGTGGATATGCGATAAATTATTGTTGCTTTCATAATTATGATTGGATCCATGAAAAGAGACCTCATTAGTCGGAGAAAATCATCCAGAGAGAAAAAAATCAAGGAGGTTTAATTGGAGAAATTAAGTTGTATCTGTATCGAAAGAACGAAGGATCTTAGGCCACAATGAGAGGTTGGAGGGAGGAGATTAAAGCAGAAATGTTAAGGTGCTCAATGTCCCAAGGTTTGTGGTTCGCCAGAGAGCAGTGGAGGGAAGATAACCTAAAGCGACCTATATGTATGTATGTTTTTTGACCATTGAAAATCCCCAAAAATCAACTGAAAAACGCCCCAAAATTCGGATTTTCAAAACGGTCCTTTTTACGCGGAAACGGATCCGGCACCTACGTGACGTCACAGTACATGACAGACCTGGTCTCTTCATCGTTTAAAATGTATTTCTCAAAAAATCATTGGCAGTCGCTCGATGAAGAACCCAGGTTTGTCATGCACTGTGACGTCACGAGTATACCGGGTCCGTTTCCACATAAAAGTGACAATTTTGAATAGGTCGGTTCCTAAAACAGCTTTCTTTGTAGTAGGGAAGGTGATTTTAAGATTTCTGAATAGCGCCATTGAAATTTGCAATTGGAATCCCGTACCCTGCAACAGGCCCGCCATTGGCTACATATCCACACTAGAAAAAAAAGAATCTTAAATTTGCCGCCAAGAAGTATTTCTTCTTAAATCAAGAATTTTTCTGGTTAATATAAGCTACTATCTTGCTTAACCCAAGCATTATTTTTCTTGTATCAAGAAAAAGTCAGCTTACAGCAAGAAAAAAAAAATTCTTGGCGGCAAATTCAAGAATAATCATGCTTGATCCAAGCTACTTTTTTTTTCAGTGCAATGAAATAATGAAGTATGACAGGAAGTCTGCGACGTTGCACACTGAGCAAAATGGTTCAGCACTTCGGCCATCGAATTTTTATAGCCCTTCGTTAAACAGTTCCTTCCTCAATTGGTCCCACGTGGCTTACGTCGTTATTAAGAGAGGTCTAAGGAAGCCATAAAAATATACATATATTATGAAAAGCATAATATTTACTAATATCGAGTATTTACCTATATCGAGTAAATAACTTAGGAAATGTATCCTTGAAAGGGATTACAATAATACAGAAATTTAACTCCGCAAAAATTACTAACACCGTGGAAAGACTTCTATAATTCTAACGAACTTTAACGTTGGTACGATTCCACCTAAAATTTACAAAACTCAAAAAGTGTTTTTTCTGCATCCTGCATTTTTTGTGGTAGAGAAGCATTGTAATCCCTCATAAGAAGTCACTTCCAAAGTTAAACTGCTGAATTTTACTCCAGATTTGCAAATTGTCCTTTTTATTATACTGTTAAACCTTTTAAACCTTCTTCCGTCACGATGTAAACCAAATGGGTCTTCTTAAGGAAAAGTAGCTCTTTAAGGAACGACCATGAACAGGACCCTTACTCTTTTATGGAGCAAAATGTAGTCTTCCTTCGGAGTGCCGCACGTGTTTAAGCTTAATTTTTTAAATTTCACTTCATATTCATACCACTCCAGTTCTTTGAGCGCCATATACACTCCAGAGTATAAAATATACAGCCAATTTCAATCGGATATTTTTTATAGTGCTTGGTTGTGGACTTATGATACGAATTTAAAAAAAACCCATTGAAACCAATCTTTTCAAAAAGTTTGAGGCATAATCGCACACACGGAATGAATAAAACAAGAGGGTGAAACGCCCCCTCTCCCCATTTCTCCCCTCTTCCCTCTCTTTCGGGTCAAAAGCATTTTCTGAGTGCCTTCAATTTACGAATGAAGGTGATGTGCAGTCACGTAACGAGGTTTGCCACACTCCCTCTTTGAAGGCGTTTTACCGCCGAAAAATGAATGTCTAGTGACTGATGTCCTCTTTAAACAGATGGATTAGTTTTTTTATATAATGACTCCGCATACATCCAAAATATTTTAGAGTTCAGTTTCCTTACAGTCTCTGAATATTCTAGAGTAATAATTAAGTTTTGGAAAAATTAATTTTTTTCTTTGTGGTTTCTTCTTCCATGTGCACATAAACACCAGTGAGAAGTTGAGGAGTACAGCGTGTTTTACCCTCAACAAAACGATGTTTCGAATGTGACAATCAATACCAGGATGTTTATGTAATGGATGATCGTACACCAGTGCATAAATTAGGGATCAACCGACATACTTTTTGCTCAGAGGGCAACGAAAGGCAAAAAGTAAGTACATGATTTTATTTTAACGACTTATATGATATCTTGATTTTAAAGTTTCGTCGAATTTTCGAGCTAAAAATCAAAGCATTCCAAAACGTGGAGAAACCCACCGATGATTTGAGTAACGGGAGTGCTTGAAGAGTGTTGTTGCTCTTTTCACCACGTGCTTTAAACGCAAATAGAACTTCATGACATGCGTAATATGGTGACGCATATATGGTGAAACATTACACGTATGGTGATGTTTGAATACTACATGTCATCACCTTCCGGCCAAAGTATCGCAAGCACCATGCGACGTTCAAAAATTTCCGTCGCCATTTTATTTTTTACAGAGAAATTGTTGGCTGAATCTGTTTGAAAATTTCATGAATTTTATCGGCAGCACAAAGAAAATTCAGTGAAATTTTCGGACAGCTTCTTTGAACAATTTCTCTGTAAAAAAATTACAGCAGAAATATTTGAACGTCGCATGGAGCTTGTGGTATTTTGGCCGGAAAGTGACGATGTACTAATACTAAATTGAATCGTATTAGCTCGAGGGTGTAAACACTTTAACATGCGTTAAAAAGAGAATAAGAGTAAGCATTGTAAGCAATCGATTACCTGAGTGTGTCGCTATCATAACTTTTTTTTTTCACTGATGTTTTTTGTCCTTGCGATACCCCACTGTTAAATCGTAGGTCGTAAGTGTGGAGAGTATAACGCGCATTGAGAAAAGTAAGAGTGAGAAATCGATTAATGATTATGTCGCTCACATTTCTTTCATGAAAGTACCCCACTGTTCAATCATGGGTATAGAGAGTTTAACGCGCATTAAGATAAGTAAGAATAAGCAATCGTTTAATTCGTTTCCTGCTTTCATTGATATTCTCCTTTCTCTTACTGTTTTCTGTCCTCTATATATCCTACTATTCAATCGTAAAGGCGTAGGTTTGGAGACTTTAACGCGCATTAAGAAAAATAAGAGTAAGCAATTTGATTAATTGAGTGCGTTGCGACCGTCGCTGTCATTACTTTTTCCTTCCTTTCAATGATTTCTGTCTCATGAGGACATATTTTAAGGAATATGTCCTTTGAAAATACGTGATACGAACTACACGAAGAGGGTATGTGAGAGTGGATTTTAGACAATGTAGCTCTTGCATGTGTCAGGAATTTACGATTTAAGTAATTTGACTTATGTAAAATTTTGCGCGAGACACGATGGTGCCACTGGTTTTCTCTAGAATCAACTCCAAAGCTAAAAAAAGCTCTCGAAGGTGAGGCTGTAATGGAGAGGATATCCTGAGAGTCCACTTCTATATCGAGAAAAACTCCCTACGCAACCCTACGATACCCTCTCCATTCCGGGCTCAACTTGGAGAGCTTTTATTGAGCTTTCGAGTTGATCTCAGAGAAAACTAGTGGCACCATCGTGTTTCTCGCCAAATTGTTTTCAATTCGCCTTCAGCTGCATCCACAGCAATTGTTGTTACGAATATGTTGTGCGTGCTGATTTCAGCTTATTACATACTTGACTCTTCGAAGGCGTTTAATGTGCGGAAGCAGAGCACCCTGTTGGAGAACAGAAGAAAAGGGATTGAAAAAATCGATTAGCCCCTACTTCGTTCGTTCTCCGACAGATTGCGCTACTTGTGCACAAAAAACGCCTTCAGAGAGTCGAGTATGTAATGGGCTATCATAAGCACGCACAACATATTCATAACAACAATTGCGTCTGACGCAGCGGAAGGCGAATTGTTCAGTTAGAAAAAGAGTATGATAGGAAGTCTGCATAACGAAAGGGTATGTATTCGATCGAAATGAATCGAACAAAGAATAAAAATGTGTACCATTTTAACACAGATTCCAAGGCCAAATGAATAAAATAGCTGATCAAAATCAGTAGAAAACTTGCATTCACCATGAAAATTTCAAATTGCGGTATCTCGAAATTAGGATCAGCCAAGATTTTGATTTTCCAGGATTTTGAGTCCACACAAACCGTAGACTCACCCCTTGCAAACTGTTTTTGGGTACATTTTTTTCGCATTTTTTTTTGCTTTAAAACCACTGTGTACCTGTTATACAAGCCTCCTCAGTCGGTTGTTTCTCTCATATGCAACATACTTACTTCCTCTTTAAATGTCGTTGGCCACACTGATCTCAGCCAGATGATGGAGTTCATCTCATCCTGTTCGCGCCCCGGGAAATGAGTGGGCCGGTCTCCCGTCCACCCCCTCCCCCCTTGAAACCCCTTGGATTGTCATCACTGCCGTCATCCAGTAAGAACCGCGTTCCTCCGCAGGATCTCCATAAGAGTTACGCGGTTGTTGTTGCGCTGAGCACGGGGAGATTACGACACAACTCATTAGATTAACATACAACATAATTTACAAACAATCGCGCCCAACTCCTCCGCACCAACTAACGAGATGTTCAGTGGCGTAGCGTATTTTGTGATACATCGATTGATTTGCCGTTTAAACCTACGGAAAAGAATCGACTAACTGGGTATTCACAACGAACGCCTCAGTAATCGATTTTTTACCATTGCTTCAAGAGGGGAGATATCGATAAATCGATCATTCACGCCTAGCCACTGGAGACGTTCGTCCTTTTACCCCTGATTTTCTTATTTCCGTCCTGGGTAGCTCGTATATAGATCGTATTCGATACATCAAACGGGTGAGATTGTATCGATATCGATTGGTTCAACTCATAAATATAGCCTCAAAAGTAAATTCAGAAATCTGAGAGAACGGATCTTTTGAAACAGATTTTTTATTCTTTTGAGTACCAAATGCCAATGCGAAGTGAAATTGTCAGGAAATTTCTCATTTCCAGCTTTTCCAATTAAAATCCTTGGAGTTTGGTTTGAGGTTATGTTCTATTGTTTTGAACCAAACGATACATCGAACCGTTATCGAATACGGTATATTTCCTGCATGAGACTGTTCCCCCGTGCTAAGTAAAAGCGCCGTACAAGAATCGTTTTTCTCTTGCCATCAGTTTCGGTGGTGATGAAAATTTAGTTGATCCTCCGAAAGTTATATCGCAGGTATAGTACTGCCGCGCTAAGGAAGAACGCCGTATGAACATTCGAGAGTTGCCAAATTTCCTTCGATAAAATGTTTATTTTTTAGGAAAGTTATGAAGAGGTTTCCTTTAAATTTTCAGAATCTTTCGGTGGAATTGCGAACTAAATTATCTGACAAATTGGGAGGAAAATATTCATAAACTTCCCAGGGAAATTCGTGTTTTATCGAAGGAAATTTGGCGACGCCTGAAGGTTCATACGGCGTTTTTCCTTAGCACAGCAGAGTAGTAGTATAATAGTAGTTCTGTATGTTATCCCAAGCATCGCAGTAATCGCGATAAGTTACAATTTGATCGGAGAATGTGTCGCGATTTTATCGACCTCGATTTATCGCAATATTATGGGAAGGAAAATTGCGATTTTATCCCATACATTTTCAATAAAATCGCGATTTTGTCTACGGCGGTTTATCGAAACATTATCGATAAAAAACTCGTGATAAATTAAAATAAAGTTTCGATTTAATCGAATGCGATTTTAGGTAGGAGAAAATAGAATAATCGTCATAACCAGCGCCTGGTTAAAAATGCGCCAGCTACCATGCGCTAGTTACGAAAACTACCGTGATAGAAGACGCAACTAACCCGGTAGTTATCGTAACTACTGCACGGTAGCTAGCGCATTTTTAATCAGCCGTTGGTTGTATGACGACTATCCTATTTTTTCCCCCGTGAAAGCCGTAAATTTTGCCCTCCGCATCTACATTTGGCGAGTGTTCCTTTGTGCCCCTTGCGACAGCCTTAAAGCACGGCTGCTCGGCAGAACAGTCTGCAGGGGATCTGCCTGGATCGAGGGTTCGCGCTGGTGTTTCCCACAGCCCAAACGTTTTCTACATGAATATACACGGAGAAAAAAACTTCGTGCGTGGGATCCGAAGTTGAGGTCATAATGGATCTCTGAAGTTTTCGGATCACGTATCTAAAAACTTGAGGTTGAGCTGCCGAAGTTCGGGTCAGACATCTGAAGTACTTTGATATATACCGAAGGGTTCGGGTCTCACATCTGAAGTACTCCGGTGCATACCGAAGTGCCTCGATGTCTGACCCGAACTTCGGCAGCTCGACCTCAAGTTTTCAGATAACTCCAGAGATCCATATGACCGTATTTCTACCAAACGGAACTATGTGCATTATGACGTGAGCCCTGTTACGCATATATTCTCATGGGTCTCAGGGCTCATGTCTTAATGCACATAGTTCCGTTTGGCAGAGTTACGTCCATATGACCTCAACTTCGGGTCCCATCATGCACGAAGTTTTTTTCTCCGTGCAGACTCGCAACAGAAAACTGTCGTGCTAAGGAAAAACGTCGTATACACCGTATGCGTTGCCAAATTTCTCCTCTTAAAGTATTAATTTTATTGAAAAATTAGGATTTTTTTTTGAAATTTCAGAAACTCTAAGTAGCACCGCGAGCGAAATTCTCTGAAAAACTGGACGGGAAATATTCAAACGTTTTCGTGAAAATTCGTTTAGTATCAAATGAAGTTAGGCAACGCACAAAGTTCATACGGTGCACAGTAGATTGAGTCAATGGGAGAGGTTGGAAAAAATCTGGAACCTTTAAACGCGATTATCACTGTTTATAAAAAAACTTTGAGGCTCTAAAGGTGGTTTCATTGGTTTCCTTGTGAAATTTCCTTCGTTAAGCATCCCTGGAAGTTTAAAATGTGACAAAATAAACATTAAAATCTGCAATTTTTTAGTTTTACAGAGTTTTAAAAAGAAAAGTTGAAACCGCATTTGTAATTTTTCATAAATGGGTAATTCTACGAAAACCGTCCAATTTGACCTCCCAAAAACTAAAAATTCAACGATGTTATTTTGGATTGAGAGTTTTTTCCTTAGTTCAGCATAGTATTAGGCTTACAAATTCTATACGAGTACCATTTTTTATCAGGCATTTCTTTTTTTTATGAGAAATTATTTTAAAAATCGATCCCGGATGTCACGACCGTCACATCGATTATTTTGGTCCATCAGAAAGAGAAAAATGGTAAAATGAGCAGTTTTATTTTTTTTTTATACTGTTAGGTCCTATGAAGAAGTGAAACAACGAAAAATAGTGACCCAGTGTATACGTTCATCATAAAATAGCACATGTTTGCTAGTTTCTGCAGATTTTTCAGCTTTTTTCTCGGAAAAAAAAAAAATTTTTCTTGATTTAAGGGTAAAATAACTACATATTTGTTTTTTTCTTAAATATGTGAACCTAAGCCTCCAAAAAATCATATACATTGTTCAAACAATATATACTTTACAAATAATATGAACTTTAAAAATTGGCAGTTGTTTTATAACTCTGAAAAAAGTGTGACGGTCGTGACATTTCCGTAACGATCGTGACATGATTTAAGATTATTAAAAAGATTAATTAAAAAAATTAAAGATATTTAAGATTTTCGGTCATTCAATTAACGTCAATATATTACTTTATGCTTCCTACTCTCTTAGGAGCCCCCTCCCCCCTCCCTCCTCCAGGTCCTATATCGTCATTTGGATCAAATTGGAACTAAAGTTTCGGCCATTATTTTCATTTGAAAATTGCACTAAGTGTACCTTGTACCTCGAGGAAATTCACAACTGCCTACGCGCGCATTCAGAGACTGCTTCGGCGATCACCTAATGAAACCGGAAATGCTCAATACTTTCTGGAAATAATGAGCGTTACCGGTTCTTAACGGAAGTAACCAGGAATGCTGAAAATTTCCGGCAATTATTCATTTCATATGCCGCAATCACAAGCTGAATTTGGTAGCTGAGTATGGAAGTCAACAGTCAGCGCTAAAAGTCAACAGCTAAAATTCGAGTTATTTTCATCCAGATGTGTATTAAATCTATTCGGAACCAATTGATGAGATGTATCGCATGTCGTTTGGACAAAAAATATGGCATTCATCGAATCACCTTGAATGAAAAAATTACCAGGTTTAGACATAATTCATTTATTATATCCATTGTCGCTAGTAGGCATAATCCACAATTCGGAAAAAAAATGGGGAAATACCTTCAGACAAGCTCGTTTCCACACCACCTTAGGAGAGCCCGATCAGGTACTGCTCCCGGAGGTAGAGCTTTCGGCGCGTTTTTTTTAACGTGGTATCGCCAAGAGCCCTAATCCACGGGAGAGGGGAGAGGAGGGAAAGAGGGGAGAGGAGAGGGAGAGGGGAGAGGAAGGGAAGAAAGGAGAGGGATGGAAGAGAGAAAACAAAATAAAACACTTACCAACGCTGCCGTAGCTCCATCCACTGCTCCATGTCGTTTTTGACACTGCCAAAAAAAAAGGTGTGCCCGCGGGAGACGGGAGTAGTGCCCTCCACAATTGATTAACGTGAATAATTAGAACGGTATCTTACCTTCGGTTGCGGGAACCAGCGTCCAGCAGCAGCACCTGAAACAGAGAATACAAAAAAGAAAAAAAAGAAAAGAAAAGAAAAAAAAAAATAAAAAAATTCGACGATCCCGGTACGATGGCATCCAGCAGCAGCACCTGAAATAGAGAATACAAAAAAGAAAAAAAAGAAAAGAAAAGAAAAAAAAGAAAAAAAAAGTCGACGATCCCGGTACGATGGCACCCAGCAGCAGCACCTGAAACAGAGAATACAAAAAAGAAAAAAGAGAAAAGAAAAGAAAAAAAGAAAAAAAAAGTCGACGATCCCGGTACGATGGCACCCAGCAGCAGCACCTGAAACAGAGAATACAAAAAAGAAAAAAAAGGAAAGAAAAGGAAAAAAAAAAAAAAAAATTCGACGATCCCGGTACGATGGCGTCCAGCAGCAGCGACCTCCCCCAACCCCGGCTTCCGGCGTCCAGGTTCCTTTCCCACCTCCTCCCTTTTTTTTTTTTTTTTTTTTTTTTTTTTTTTTTTTTTTTTTT
>NW_017547337.1:894873-918621 GCF_001854935.1 Bemisia tabaci | reverse complement strand
AACCCCCACTTCCCCTCATCCAATTTATGAGTTTTTAGGGATTTAAAAATCGGGGACGAACCCCAGAAAATAATTTATAGTTTTCCCGAAGCATTGAGAACAACACCTTTCAAATGAACCAACGCCCCTCGCAATTAGTACAGTGGTTGATTCACAATTTCATTCTATTTTTCAAATTAAATATTAAGATACTGTCTTTGGACTACACCATGTAGCTTCAACCACAATTTTGCATTCAGTTGTAGTAACTCAACTGCATAACGCAAAAAACTAACTTTTCTGGTTCTTTTAAAAATCGCCTATTTGTGTGTAAGATTTGTGGAACATTTGTGTTCTTTACAGTGAACCGGAAAAATAGTTCCTTTTTTGTTATGCAGTTTACTTACTTTCAATTAGATGCAATATTGTTTGATAGTAATACATGAGAACTATACGCAGAACTGGAAGGAAATGTAAATATTTTTAAAAAATTGCTGATGGCATTCAAGTCAAGTGCTGCACAATAGTTTTAAGATAAATATTTTTATAGATTTTATAAACGTAATCAATTAAAAATGGATTGAATAATTCAACTATTAAATTTTACTTTTGATAATTTATACTATTTAAATTTTACACAACAAATACACATTCTGGAGGGCACTACTTCCGTCCTCAGTGCGGAACATTTTCTTCGTTCTTTGCTGACCTGAAACAAACTACGAATAAAAAAAAAGAAATGATTAGTGAAAGGAGCTTAACCTAATTTGAAAATGGAAACTTTAGCAGGCATTGTTGATGCCTTTACTCGTCGAATTCGATAAATTGCAATATTCTCTAATATGATATTAATTAATTATGTGGAGTTGAATGCAATTTTTCTATGTTTTTGTCATGTTTTCTTTTTTCTTCGCTATTGATTCCATGAGCAATCAATCAGGAATTCTAATGTATTCTTAAATAGTTATGCCAAAATCTCTATTAAATTTATATCAGTAATGATAATTTACAATTAAAGAAAATCTGTTCAATTACAAAATTTTCACATCCCCTATGCTGTCGTGCTAAGGAATAACACCGTATGAACACTCGAGAGTTGCCAAATTTCCCCAGATAAAACGTATATTTCTGAGGAAAGATATGAATATATTTCCTCGAACTTTTCAGGAATTTTTGGTGAAATTGCGAACAATATTATCTGTAAGATTCAAAGAAAAATATTCATAAATTTACTGAGTAATTCGTGTTTTGTCACAGAGAATTTGGCAACGCCTGAAGGTTCATACGGCGTTTTTATTTAGCATGGCATTATGAAGGGGCACATAGCCTTTTAGAAAGCGCGATGAGTGACATCATCACCCGAATTGATGTACACCGTGGTTTTAAGACGTATTTTGGCTCCTCAAATCACTGAAAAAGGTTTGCAGTGGTTGGTATTCAGAATTCATACCGTAAATGAGCCTTTTTAGTAGACCTGAAACAAAATAAGAATAAAAAAAGGAATGATTAGTCAACGCTTAACCAAACTTGAAAATAAAAACTTAAGCCAAAACATTTTTTTGTTCACTCTGAAAGGCCTCGTCAAAACTGATACTTTCTAAAAGTACTGCAATCATCTAGTAGTAAAAAATCTGGAATTCATTAATTTCATTCAGAAAATAGCGCACTATTGTTCTTTACTTTTGCAATTTTTGCTTCAGCTATTGATTTCATGAGCAATTATTCAGTGTATTCTTCAGTTGTAGATTAATTAAAACTGCACGGCTACTTTCTGGTGAATTACACCAACATTTCTGTTAATTTTTAAGACACTACAAATAATTGAGCATTCAAAAAGGTCCATCCACTTACCAAATTTTTAAGTCCTATTGTAAACGAGTACCATTAAAGTGCGAGACTACAAGGTATATAGCAATAAGCCGAGTTTCTTCATCATTCAAATTAATGCACATCACCGTGATTCAACTATATTGGTACCTTTAAATCACAGATTTTCCTCGAGAGTAGGACTTGTTGGACAAAAGTAAAAAATGATGTGAAACAGCTTTCATTATGCTCGTTTTTTGGCGATCTGAAAAAAAAATAAACATAAGTGAATTAGTTCAGGTAAATCGAGTAAAATAAAAAGTAAAATGAAATGAAGTTGAATAGTTTTCGAAGTGCTCGTCCCCCTCGGTAAACGAACAGAATTAATATGAGGTATTCAAAACAAAAAACCAATATAAAACAATGTGAAACTGTTTTCACTGTGTTCGTTTCTCACCGATCTGAAAAAGAACAAAAAGAAAGACTAATATAATTAACATGGAGTTGAAAATTAAAATGATATTTGAGAGAAAAATAAAAATACTGCAAAGCAATTTTACTTACGTTTAATACGCTGAAAGTAGCTTCCACTCTGACCTTGTCTCTTGTCAATTAGAAAGTGAGTGTGAAGCGTTTGAAGAGGAGGAAAAAATCCGATGCAAGAAAATAAGTTGAACCCTTTGCACACGGTGATGGAAGCGCTTTCACAGACTTAGTTTCTTGCCGATCTGAAAAAAAAGAAAAATCAAGAAAGCAAAGCTAGTGAAGGAACATCTAATGTAAATTGGACGTGTTTCTGCGACACGGAGCTATGTGTATTGTGAGCCCTGTTATACATATATTCTTATGAGTCTCAGGGCTCATGTCTTAATGCACATAAGTCCATTTGGCAGAAATACGCCCAATTGGACTGCATTTTGCAATTTGGACCTTAACGATAACCTTTGGATAACTTTACGATTCCAAAGTAGAAATTGAGAATAGAAAAATCAAATATTAAAATTTGAAAAATACAAAGTTGAAAAATAAAAATCTCAAAAATAAAAATTCCAAAAATTAAAATTTCAAAAACTGAATAAAAATTTGAAAATTTCAAAAATAAAATATTCAAGATAAAAAATTTTAAGACTCAAAAGTGGGAATTGAAAATTGAAAAAATAAATTTTAAAATTTGAAAAATAAAAAGTTTCAAAAATGAAAAGTATGCAGTTAAAATATAATGAAGATAGAAGGTATGATAAAGCTATTAACTGCTATACTCACATACTAGGAGCTTAACTCATGTTGCGATTCCGCTTGCTAATTGCACTGCACCACTAAACCACTGCACCATTAAACTACTGTCCCACCAATCCACCACACCACTTATTCACTACACCACTAAACCACTGACCCACTAACCCACAGACCTGATCACCCATTGAGCCACTTCGCTCACTGAATCCACACTGATTGAACTTTAGGGGTGGAGTTGCTCTTTTATAAGCCCGGTCTGTAGCCACCACAAGCAACCTCCCAACCTCCCCCTCTGCTGACCACTCTTGCAATTAGGATGTCATTTAGAAACTTTTTCCTTGTTTTCCAGTGCCGGGAAATCCGAAAATTTTGGAACAAAGGAAGGAAGGGACATTCCTTCTAGAACACCATTAGCCAGGAGTGCGCGAGGGCCTTTTGTTTTATTGAGACGACGGCACCTCAAGTGTCCAAAACAATGAAAGGGAACTGCCCTGTGAGAATTTTTTTTTTCGGTCCATCATATTCCCGTGCTAAGGGAGAAGAACGGCGTATGAACATTCAGGCGTTGCCAAACATTCCTCTATAAAATACTAATTTATTTTTTAGGAAAGCTACGGACATTTTTCATTGAAATATTCAGGTGTAGTGTTTTTTTATGATCACAGGTGGACCCAAGGGGGGGGGGGTAGGAGTTCTACGCCCCATCCTCGATCGTTCGATTGTAGTGATATTAAAATTACTGATTGACTCAAGTATGTCTAGAAGACACGATCGTCACACTAAACATCCGATGCGGTGCGACGGTCGTGACAAATTTTAAACAAAAACGGCGGATGTACTCTAACATTAATGAGGTAAAATATCGAAAGTTGGTAAACTTACAATTAGTATTAGGGACCGCAAAGTGGGCGCAAAGATTTTTCAGGATATCACACGCTTCATAAAATAAAGGGCGTAACGGTCGTGACGCAAAAAAAAGGTTCAGTTAGGTATACTCACCTTTCAAATCGCGGTAGAAATTTCGAAATTACGTTGGGCGATTACTGCACAAGATTGCACCATGCATGGGAACACTTCATTTCATTTCACTTGTACACTTTCAAATCACTTTCGCAACGATTTAACCGCTCCTAGCGACCGTTTTGACAAGCAAAAATACCTGGGACGGTCGTGACGTGAGACTTAATGACAGCATATTTTCGAAATATTTTGGGCGGATGACAAATTTTTTTCGCAATCAAATGCATTGTTTAATCAACTGCAAGTATTTTTGATGAAATTAGTACAAAAGTCAGAAAAGTTTATCAGGCCAAAAAAAGTTATGAGATTGTAAACATTGCAACCTTCCAATCATGACAGTGACGGTCGTGACATTTTAAGCAGTAAAAGCTGAAAATGAAGGTTAATCCATCAATTTTCATACACTAGAAAAAAAACACATTGGATCTAGAAGACTCTTGAAAACATTGAGAAGAAAAAATACTCTTGATTCAACCAGATTTTTGCTTAGATCAAAAGGAAATCCGCTCAAATTGAGAGGCTTGGTTCTTGATTTAAGCAAAAATCCGATTGAATCAAGAGTATTTTATCTTGGCGATGTTTTTAAGAGTCTGGACTCTATATCCAATGTGGTTTTTTTTTCCAGTGCAATTGAGGAGCTTTCCGGAAAAAGGGCACATAGCAAAAAAATGCGTTTGAGAGAAATGCATTTGAAGTTTTGATCATTACTCTATGGCCACTGACAGTGACTTTCGTTCGAAATCGGGAGTCCAAGCTGCGATGAAAGGTATCACCCGTGGCCAGATATTAATGATGGAAACTTAAAATGCATTTTTCTCAAACGCTATTTTTTGCTATGTGCCCTTTTTCCGGAAAGCTCCTCAATTGTAATGGTTATAATTCGTTAAAAACACTCGTTTTCCATCACATTTGGTGAAATGTGAAACTTTTAATCACACATTTTACAAATAAAACAATCATGACTGGAATTGGACAGTTTTTGTAGAATTGCCCAAATGAGCGCTATAAATAAAAATCGGATACATACTGGAGCAGAGATTTTAACGCCAGGATAAGAAAAAGTCAGCGGTGGATAAAGAAGTTTTAAACAAAAAAAAAGTTGAAACCGCATTTGTAATTTTTCATAATTGAGCGCTATAGATGAAAGTTGGATAAATACGGAGATTTAAACGCCAGGTTAAGAAAAAGCCAGCGGACGGTACACTACCAAATAACACCTGGATACAACTATTCGTGCTTAACGGATGTCCACATTGCATATCGGTGGAAATGAAGGCGTTTTGGTTTTTTATGCCTGATCGTATCAGAGTGAGCGGAGACTTCAACGGCAGCTGAGAAAAAGTCCACCGCAGTATGCAAGCAAATAATGCCTAAATATATCATATTTCATGTAGACAGACATAAAGGCGTCTTGGCCTCGTATGTCTTAACAACGATACACATGGCACGCCGTCATATACTGTCAATAATCGTTCATAGATTGTTGCCCCCATAGGCGGTTCTACGGGGGTGCCGGGCACCCCCAAGCAAAAATTAAGTATATACGGTTACCGGAACCGTGAAAGAGGCTTTTGGGCAAGTAAAAACGTCGAGAAAAAAATCGTCTTATGAAGCGCAAAAAATTGGCAATATTTTTATTTCATTAATTTTTGAAATCTGCAGGTGTCCAGAATTAATATTGATAGCCGTGTTTTACAAAGATTCCACTGTTTTTTTATGGTAAGATTGTAGTTTTGATGGAAAGTTTTGCTAAAAATTTTCTACATTGAATTTATAGGTATTTAAGTAGAAAGGAAGGAGAGAAAAAGAGAAAGGAGGCATCAAAGAGGGTAGAAAAGGGATAACACTTGAGGGCCGAAACTTAGGCCTCCCCTGAGCGACCGTCCTCTTCGGGGGCGGTCTCCGACATTTTCCACCTTTGGGCACCCCTAAGCATGAAGGTCTGGAACCGCCTAAGGTTGCCCCATTACTTATCCGAATATTATGTGTACAGCTCATTTTTCATTAGAGCAAGAAATAGTAATCTATTCCTAATTTTAGTCAAAAATTTCATGTGCGACCTCTCGCATTGACTCGATCCACCGTGCGGCGTTCTTCCTTAAGCGTGGCAAGGGATCTGCCTGGGAGGAGGAGGATGTCGCGGCGGTGTTTCCCGCACCCACGGGCACCGGCGCGCGTCACGCTGCATCTCGGAGGCCGAGGCGCTAATCCAAGTCCATCGCGGCCGATTAGAGCGTGGCAGTCGGGAGCCGGCGCACAGCCGCCGAGTCAATTACAGAGGTCGGACAAGAAGATTTTAACTAAAACTGCGAATTTAGATGTTTATTTCGTCTTGTTTCAAAGTTCAAGGGGTGCTACTGGAAGACGATTTTCCGAGGAAACCAATGAACCCACTTTTAGAACCTCAAAGTTGGCATAAACTGAGTTAGGAGCGTTTAAAATTTCCGAATTTTGTCCGACCTCTCCTGTTGACTCGAACCACTGTGCGGCGACGCCGGACGCGGGAACGGGACGTCCACGGAAGCCGAAGCCGGTGCTTTATGGGCTGAGCCAGTCACGACTCCGGGAGCCGCACTCGCACCCGTCTTCGTCTTGGGATCGCTTTCATCTCATCGAGACCGACTCTCCCCCCCCCCCNGCGAGGTTCATGAGGCGCGGGAGTCTCCTACGGAATGGAGATATTGCACGTGTGAGGAATTCGCGATTTGACTGTTGCTTCTTATGTAAAAGTTCGCGAGAAACACGATGGTGCCACTGGTTTTCTCTGAAATCAACTCCCAAGCTCAGAAAAGCTCTCAAGTTGAGGCCAGAATGGAGGGGAGGTCCCACGCTATCCTGAGGGCCCACCTCTACATCAAGACAAACTCTCCATGCAGAGATAGGGAGCAAATATATTGGCACGGCTGCCACTTTATTTTGGGACTCCAAAACTGAAAACGCGGCAACCCTGCTAATGTATTTGCTCCCTATCTTTGCATGGAGAGTTTTCCTTGATGTAGAGGTGGACTCTCAGGATATCCTCTCCATTACAGCCTCACCTTCGAGAGCTTTTTTTTAGCTTTGAAGTTGATTCCAGAGAAAACCAGTGGCACCATTGTGTTTCGCGCAAAATTTTACATGAGTCAAATTACTTAAATCGTAAATTCCTGACACATGCAACATCTCCACTGGGACTCCCGCCGCCATCCCACGTGACTCCGCGGTTCCTCCGCTAGACTAATCTGCCCGAATCTCGGGAAAAAACTTTTTCGGACTTGTCAAAAAATGAAGCTCCTAGGGCTGAAAAAGGCAGCCAACCTTCTAACGCGAAAAATACAAGACAAATGCCACAGCCAATCCTCAAATTCCAATAACAAACAAAGATGACCACGAATGTTCATAAATGAGCGTCTTTCCGCAGAAACGAATGAGCTTATGCTAGACCAAAGTCAAATTTATGCTTCGCAAACGAGGAGTCATGACAATGGGTCAACTGCGCTAGTCAAAGAATTTTGTTTTAATTCTCGATCCTTATAGATCAGCTATAAATAATAAGATAAGCCCGAACGGCAACTTTCTACGTTCAACTTTAACCGAGATATCGCACTTTGAAAAATTCGGTTTGTAACGTCGCCCACCACGGTAGTGACACTCCTATTGGTTTCTTCCATCTTAGTTTCATCAGTCAAAGAGACACACATTTGCATCAGGTGAAACTCGGATGTAAGCAAGGTGGAAGAAACCAAGGGTGTCGATACCGCGGTGGATGACACCGAATTTTTCTAAGTGCGATATCTCGGTTAATAATGCACGTAGGGAGTTGTTGTTTGAGCAGATATCATTATTTTTAGTTGATCCAGAATCGAACATTAAAACACGATTCTGTGATCAGCGTAACTGACTTATTGTAATAATAAATCATTCTAGATAAGCCCGAGTTCATGGCTATCCTTTTAGGCCCTAAAAGCTCAATGACCAAACTTCCAAAGTTGCCGACATGACCGTCCTCCCCATATAGTCTCACTTGCCTGGGTTCAAGGACTCCTAATCTATGTCAAGTGAAGCTACAGAAGAAACAGGGAAAAAGAGAAGACATATAAAAGGTGAGAGAGGAGGCTAAGGAGGGAAGAGAAGCGGAGTAGGAAAAACAGTGAAGAGAGAGGGGGGAGAGGAAGGAATAGGAAGAGAGAAAGAAAGAGAGCAATTAAAGAAAAAGGAAGCTCGAAGGAAGAAATTGCCCACGATGGAACTTTTCCCCAATAAAAGCAAGTATTTCATTTGAAAGTTGCCAAATGTATACTCCCGCAAAATGCATTTTCACCGAGAAAATATTTGGCATTTTTAACTGAACTTTTCACTGATTTTTCTTACGATCTCTCAATATCATTTTGGGGAAAAAATTTCATGGGTATATTCTTGTAAAAAATTGAATTGTTTTAGTCAAATTTGCGCACTTGGAGTTACGTACGTTCGTCCAAGAAATGACGAATTCAGCCTATAATGATGTGATAAAATCAATTGTCCGTGCAACAGTAGACGTCATAACGAGCAGTGTGAATTCTAGTACGTACGAAACCTTTTAAATTCCATAATTTCGGTTTTACGGTTTCTCAAAAATACTTTACAACATACGAGTTGTCATATACATGTCATACTGCATGTATGTCGTTTCCAGCCGGATTCCCTCATACTACCGAAGGGAGAATAACTNACCGGAGAGGCTCTGGATTCCTTTTCGTGGATGTAGAAAACATTAGTATTATATTAGTATAAAAACATATGAGAATTGAACGTACAGTAAATTTTTAAAAAAAAGGCATATCAGAAATCGCAAGAAACTGAAAAATCGTCAGTTTCAGTCCATTTTTAGGATGAAAAACATGTTGTAAATTCTAGTCCAAAATTACTGAAAGTCAAAAAATTAAAATGTGTTTCCATTTTTCGTATGTAATTTTTTAGCTTTCAGTAATTTTGGATTAGAATTTACAACATGTTTTTCATCCTAAAAATGGACTGAAACTGACGATTTTTCAGTTTCTTGCGATTTCTGATATGCCTTTTTTTTAAAAATTTACTGTACGTTCAATTCTCATATGTTTTTATACTAATATAATACTAATGTTTTCTACATCCACGAAAAGGAATCCAGAGCCTCTCCGGTGATTTTTCTCTTTAATATACAGCGCAGGGGTGGGGGGCAGCATATGTAGGTGCCTACCCCTCCGTCCGCAATCGCCACCGCCGAAATTCTCTGGTCCGCAAAGTCCACCGGCCCTTTTCCGCCTGTCCGCAATCGCCACCGTCAAAATATGAGAATCCGCAAACGCCACCCGATTCTTAGAATCCGCAAACGCCACGTCCGCAAACGCCACCGCACCAATAGGAAGAGAGAAAGAAAGAGAGAAATTAAAGAAAAAGGAAGCTCGAAGGAAGAAATTGCCCACAATGGAACTTTTCCCCAATAAAAGCAAGTATTTCATTTGAAAGTTGCCAAATGTATACTCCCGCAAAATGCATTTTCGCCGAGAAAATATTTGGCATTTTTAACTGAACTTTTCACTGATTTTTCTTTCGATCTCTTACGATCTCTCAATAACATTTTGGGGAAAAAATTTCATGGGTACATTCTTGTAAAAAATTGAATTGTTTTAGTAAAATTTGCGCACTTGGAATGGAGTTACGTATGTTCGTCCAAGAAATGACGAATTCAGCCTTTAATGATGTGATAAAATCAATTGTCCGTGCAATAGTAGACGTCATGACGAGCACTGTGAATTCTAGTATTTGCGAAACCTTTTAAATTCCATAATTTCGGATTTACGGTTTCTCAAAAATACTTTACAGCATACGAGTTGTCATATACATGTCATACTGCATGTATGTCGTTTCCAGCCGGATTCCCTCATACTCCCGAAGGGAGAATAACTCGTACCACTCTATCTACTCTGTCCGGGTCGTAGCCTTCGATAGCGGTACAATCTTGATTTCCGTCACACTCGAAGTTAGATGAGCGGACTCCGGCAGATTTATCAAGAACATATACTACACCCAAATGACGTGCTTACTCTCCCCACACTTCTGCCGTGCTAAGGAAAAACGCCATATGAGCATCCGAGAGTTGCCAAATTTCTTTTAAGAAAATAGTTATTTTTGAAGAAAGTTATGAATATTTTTCCTTAAAATTTTCAAGAATTAAAAGCGAAATTGCCCACAATATTATCTGAAAAATTGGAGGGAAACTTTTTACAAAAATTCCCGAAAATTCGTGATTTACCAAAGGAAATGTGGCAACGCCTGTAGATTCATACGGCGTTTTTCCTTAGCACGGCAGACGTGAACCGTTCCTTTGTTAACGCGTTTGGGGTGACGTGCGTAAGTTTACGACGACGACAAGCGCCAGCGATTAGATCGGAGTGCATATTTTGGCGGCCAGGACTACAACGGTCGGCGAGCTACCATTTCGCTTTTTATGGCTCATCAAAGAGATAACGACTTCAAAATCCGATCGTGGGTCAACACGTTGCCGGTTTGAAAGATAAATCTCCCAGTTTCCTATTAGAAGAAATGTAAAATCGGCGACTAATCTGTGCGAACCGGCAGCTACAGGCTTAACCACGTTGCCGAGGGTTTGTATCGTTGGCCGGACAAACTAATTTACGTATTTTCATACTGTCAATGCTTGGAACTGACAAACTTTTCGTTCGGATCAACGTTCCTCTTTGAAATTTAATCTCCGTCACTGACCATCAAATCTTATATTCGAGATTTTAATACGCGGTCTTTTAGCCTTCGATGAATCTTCATATAAAATCGGCCGCAAAATTCGTATTTTCCTAATCTCTTCTTTATTCTTTATGCGAGGCAATGAAATCCGATCCGAATCAGTTTTAACGTTATTTATCGTTAATTCTTCGCGTTTCCGAAATTCCACGCACACTTGTGTGTGGCTTTAAATTCCAACAAATCGCGGGGTATTGGACGTGTTGCCCTCATCAGAAAATTGCATCACAATTTAAAACGGATAGTATTAACTAAGGATGCTCAGTCAAAGCTCTAGTGGTGAGAATGGCCTCTGGTACGGCACGCTCTGGAATAGTCTGAATGAATTTTAGTCAATTTAAAATTTGAGCTTTGTTTATGAATCACGAGGAGGAGCATTATTTTTTTAACAGTTTGGAGGGAACAACAGGAAGAACGTGGTATGGACTTTAGTGCGTTGCCAACTTTCCATTGTTGAAGCACGAATTTTCAGGAACACTGGAAAAAAAACACATTGGATTTAGAGTCCAGACTCTTAAAAACATGGACAAGAAAAAGTACTCTTGATTCAATCAGAATCTAGCTTAAATTAAGAACCAAGCCTCTTAATTTAAGCGGATTTCCTTTTGATTCAAGCAAAAATCCGATTGAATCAAGAGTATTTTTTCTTGTCAATGTTTTCAAGAGTATGGACTCTAGATCCAATGAGTTTTTTTTCCAATGAAAGGTTTTGAACCTTTTCCGTCCAATTTTTCAGAAAATTCCATTTGTAGTGTGATGTACAATTTCAGAGACTTTCAGATAAGAATACTCATAATTTTTTTTTGAAATTGATATTTTAACAGGAGAAATTTGGCAACTTGTGAACGTTCATATGGCGTTTTTCCTCAGTACGGCAGCTTTATGTTGCGCGTCTATAATCATGTTAAAAACGTCTGTCGATTGGAGTCGTCAAATTTGACGTCCAAATTATTCCGCTGAGTTTGGTGAACCGATCCAGTTTATCGGTCATTTGATCGCTTATTCCTGTTGATTCCTTTAATTTTTCCAGTATTGAGGTTGTAGTTTCTACTACACATAGTCTACGTGTTATGGGAATAGATAACTATTTCTTGCTCTAATGAAAAATGAGCTGTACAGATGATAATCCAAATGAGCCCAAATGAGCGCTATAGATAAAAATCGGATACATACTGGAGCAGAGATTTTAACGCCAGGATATGAAAAAGTCAGTGGAGGGTAAAGAAGTTTAAAAAAGAAAGTTGAAACCGCATTTGTAATTTTTCATAATTGAGCGCTATAGATGAAAGTCGGATAAATACGGAGATTTTAACGCCAGGTTAAGAAAAAGCCAGCGGACGGTACGCTACCAAATATCACATGAATACAACTATTCGTGCTTAACGGACGTCCACATTGCATATCGGTGGAAATGAAGGCGTTTTGGTTTTTCATGCCTGATGGTATCAGAGTAAGCGGAGACTTTAACGCCAGCTAAGAAAAAGTCCACCGCAGTATGCAACCAAATAATGCCTAAATATATTATATAGTCAGTAAGGTGAAGTAGGTGAATCAAAGGCACGCTCCTTTGGTCCACACTATATATTAAAAAGCGACGAAACGCTCCGTTGCGATCCTTTCGTTTCGTTCTGTTTAAGTCTTGACGTAAAGTTTGAAATAAAATGACCATTTTTTTAATACGATTCTTATCGGTCCAATCACTTCCGGCCATAAGGAGATCGGACTAATGAGAGTCGGGTATGAAAGATCTCTTCTTTTTTTTTTTTTTTGTCGAGGCGGGCCTGAGAGATTGCAAAGCGCCCTCCGGGAGTTTGGCCGCGTAGCGGCCAGGGGGCATACCCCCCGGTGAATAAATAAATAATCTTAAGTCTTATTGAGCTATGATAAATCATTAAGCTTGTGCAGTCTTCTCTATTCGGGTAGGATCTCTGTCTCCTCTATTTCACCTTGTAATTTTACACCTGTATACTAAAAATAAAAAATAAATAAACGTTTAAAAAAACCATCAGAGATACACACAAAAAGCTTCCCGGTGTGTGTAATAGAGACATGCTAGGGAACACTATAACATGAGATTGTGCGGGTGAATGGTAAACGAGCGCTACCGCTGCGAACGACTCCGAAGCGTAGAAAAAACGAAAGGATCACGGAGACTTTCGTTCGAGAACGGAGAGAGAAAAGTTCATCCGTCGGACCGACAGACGGCCTGTCGACTTCCAGCCGAATGAAAATAAAAACAAAACCACTGGTTACACGTCGCCGAAACCTGCTCACTCAGGCATTGATTTATACCTGAGACCCAGGCTCCCGTGCTCAGGAAGAACGCACTGTGAACATTCGAATCTTGTCAAACTTCCCTCGATGAAATATGTATTTTGGAATAGAGTTATAAATATTTTCATTCCAAATTTTCAGATATTTTAGATAAAATCGCGAATAAAATACTCTTAAAAATTTAAAGAATAGTTACCACAAGTTTTCCTGAAAACGGGTGATTTATCAAATGAGGTTTGGTAACTCCCGCAGGCTCATACGAGGTTTTTCCCCAGCGCGGGAGCGAGCGAGGCGCACCTCGGAAACGGCACTATATAATTATAGACACTCGAAAGATAAATATGAATCAAAGTCCTCAAAACGTAATCGTTTAATAACAATAATAACAGATTTTAGGCGCGGAGAAACGAGGAGGAAACTGGAGCAGACGGATCGACCCTTTGCGATGTATCGAAGTTCGAGATTTCAGGAGGGCACGGTCGTGCGAGGTATCGCAGCGAGCGCCATCTATCGAAAGCCTGGCGGAGGTGGACCGGGCGTCCTCCCCCACGGCCCGCAGGCAGGTATACCACGCTTTGACGCCCTAATTCCAGCTATTTACCTATTTAACAGAAATATCAATAAGAGTATAAATGGCAGCCCCAGTCAAGCGGGGAAATATATTTTTATTAGGGCCCATTCAGGAAGAGGAAAAAATGTGGCTTCAGAATCGGTCGAGAAATCACCGTTCAAGTCGCGGGGTGAGATCTCGATCGCATTGCGGGGTGTTGTTACCAGGGCTCAAGTCGAAGTGGAGATGATACTGTCCCGATTTAAGGGGCCACGAAGCTTCGGTAATTGGTCGAGTTTATCCTTTTACTTTTTGCCCGGTCTAGGATTATAATTCCCAATGATACCAGACTCGGAAAGGGTACGCAGCGCTGCCTGCTTGCGGGTGAGCTATTCTGCCGTGCTAAGGAGAAACGTCATATGAACCTTCGAGAGTTGCCGAATTTTCCTCAATAAAATGTTTAATTTTGAGGAAAGTTATGTATATTCTTCCGAGAATTTTTTTAGAAATTTAGGTAAAATTGCAAACAAAATTAGAAGAAAAATTAGAAGAAAATTTTTCACATATTTTCCCGAAAATTCATGATTTACCAAAGGAAATTTGGCAACGCCTAAAGGTTCGTATGGCATTCTCCCTTAACACGGTAGTATAAGGTCTCGTTCCCAGGATTCCATTTGTGGCGATTGCTTTGACTTCCAGTTAGATTTAAATACTGTACCTAGGCGTGCTCTAATCTATGCTCGAGGAAAACCATATGGGCATCCGAATACTTCCCGATTCCTCCCGATAAAGATATTCAGCTCTAAGGAAAGTTATGAATAATTTCTGAAAAAGTTCGAATATGAAAGATTGCGAACCGCGAGTCAGATTCTCTGAAAATTCACGGAAAAAGTGGACAAGTTGTATAGCATCACGAGGGTTGCTTTTAGCGTACCTGGAAAATTGGAGGCGAAATAGAGATGTGAATAACCTCAAAGCCCATTGATAGTGCATTAAAAAACCTCCCATAATGTTTCGGATTCGGTCCAATAAAATTGATGATGACCGTTTAATGAAGAATTCTATGGTAATGTCATAGGCAAATAGTGAAATCAGGCATTTTGTCAATTGCCTAGGCTGCAGATAGTCAAATTTTGACGGTCTACAAAATTTCGTGAATTTATGGCGAAGAGCTCACAATTTTTCACTATTTGTGGAAAAATAACTCATCAAACCTACGAACTCTTTTGGTCTCTTCCTCTTCAATTGCTTCTCATATTTTTAAATGCTGAAATTCCAAAAATTCTGTGTATTAGGACATGCTGAAAATTTCAAGATCAGTTTCTCTTCAAGAGCTTAAAATTGCTTAAACCACTATTGTGTGTGCAATTTTTCACTGAGAATTTTTTCTTGCAGGAGCAATGAATCATTTTGTCTGAAAGTAGAAAAAGAATCAGACTTTCAATCTAAGTTAGAATATTTGACTATTTGCCTAGGCATTTGACAAAATGCCTGATTTTACTATTTGCCTGCGGCAGTAACATCACGTCTGACGCAGATGAATTTACTGAATCAAGAGGACGTTGACAGTCAAAACTCGATCCTTTAAAAAATCCGTCCGAACGGTTCAGCCAAAACAGCCATAATTTTGGCCACAGTCTTTCACTGTTCAACAAGGCCAGGTTCAGTCGCAGGAAAAAGCAAATCCATGTCTTCCTCTCAGGCGAGGCTCCTGCAGATTGATCCGGCTGTGAATCCGGATTGTCTGATTAGACTTGTTATTTTGGTCTTGGTTTTTAAGAAATCCATGAAAAATTTTCCGAGAAATCGTTATGTGCAATACATTTAATCGCGAATAAAAACTTGGAGAAAAATGGAGGGAAAAAGTCACGAGTTTTTCAGATAATCCGCATGCTCTCGGAGGAAATTTGGCAACCGCCAAGGCTCCACACGGCGTTCTTCCCTAACACGGAAGAAAAACGGTTACCTTTTCTGCCCTGCCCGTTTCAGACGTTACTATATTTTTATCAATAACAAAGGAATTTACAAGAAAAATCCTTAATATTTTTGGTTCAATTTTTCCGGCAATTTTGTTCGAATTTTCATCTAAAATATCTGACGATTTCAAAGAAAAATATGCATGCCTTTCTTAAAAAAATAACAATTTTATCAGGGGAAAGTTGGCGGCCTTTGAATGCTCATGCGGTGTTCTTCCTTAGCAAGGCAATTTTAACGTGATCACAAGTGGCTCCTGTGATTTCGCATGCTGATCATGCCAACTCGCGACACAAATATTTGCTGACCACTTAATCAGTTGATGAGTGGTTTGGAAGAGACTCTTTAATTTTGTACTTCTTTTCGGTCCGGGTTTTGGTTTTCGTCGAACACTTAGACTCCGAACACGTGCGTGCGCGACGGCCTCTCTCGCTAATTAATATTGAAACGGATGCCGGCTTCTTTCAACCACGCAAAATTAAACATTTAAACCGCACGCTGTTAAAAGCTGATCCGATTTCAGTGCTCTTCAGAGCGGGGGTTAAAAAGAAGAGAACTGAGTTAGAAGGCCCCCCAGACCCCTCTTTGAACTTAATTTCTCCTCAGACCTATCGGAACGATCAGCGGGCTGATTATTGAAATTGGTAGACAAAGCGATAGACAAAGAAGACATAGGGATTATGAAGCGATCCTATTGGTTGAAATGGGTCATCTCTATAGACTAAGGGAGAAAATCATGGACTAACTATCGGGTCTCTCACGGGTTGCCGTTAGTTAGTCTATTACCTGTCTCGCCTGCGGCCATCGCAACCAACTGCAAGGCAAGATTTGCAGTGACCTTCAACTCCCACACACTTGAACACACTGGAAAAAAAGTCGCTTGGACTCAGAGTCCAGAATCTTAAAAACTTTAATAAGAAAAAATATTCTTGATTTAGTCGGATTTATGCTTGAATCAAAAGAAAACCCGCTTCAATAAAGAGGCTCGGCTCTCGATTCAAACAGTTTAAAAATCAGATTGAATCAAGAGTAATTTTTCTTTTTAAATTATTAAAAGTCTGGATTCTATTTCCGAGAGACTTTTTCCCCCCAGTGTGGACAACTGTCGGAGATGTTCCCAGCCTACCTCGAAAATGGATAACCAAGTAGCGATAAGTATGATATCTAGCCCCTTTCGACGGATTGAATCAATTGCAATGAGGAACTACAATTTCTGGTTTTGAGACAGCAAATGTGTCTTTACTTTCTTTGCAAATAAGTGCTTTAATGGATTAGCCAAAAATAGCAGTTCCTATCCTTACGATGTAGTCCAAGTTTGCTTAAATTGACTTTTTTAAGCCACAGAGAACGTATTTTATTGTCTTCCTCTAGACTTTACTATGTTTTGTGTGAGTGAACTTTCATCCATGTTTTTATTACCATAAATTTGCAGAGAGCTTTTTCTTCTTTCTCTCTAAATTTCTTTAATTTCGATGATATCGGCAACTTTAGCTCTGCTCGCGGTGCTCGTTTGATGCTCATGTAGGAAGATGGAAAAAACTGCAAGTATAATTATTTCAAATCAAGGGTTCGAGGCATGCGTTGTCGCCGGTCGCTCTAAGAGAAAACGCCGTATTATCGTTCAGACGTTGCCGAATTTCCCCCTAAAGAGTATGATATCTCTTCGATATTCCTAATGAAAGAGTGATCTTAAGAGACGTAACGCATTTTTTCAGTATTTTTGATCCTACTTCCCCCTTGTAACGCTTTGTAACGGAACCTCGGATCCAACTTAATAATTATGTAGACGAACTCTCGTTAAGATCCCAAAAATTGTAGATCTATACCTGGATAAAATTTGGAGTATTTATCTTCCGTTGCGGAAAATAACGACGATGAAATGAGGATGATACATTGAATGATAGAGCAAACTTACTTCAGATATATACATTGGAATGCAATACTTGTAGTATCATCTGATTGAATATATGTATTGCATTTGTTGTTTTACGGCTTAAAGATCGGCATATCATCTTTATTTTTTATTTACTTAAGATTTTGTACGTTTTTTTACCTAGAGAAAGGGCTATGTTACGCAATGCTGGCTCTAACACCCCTTCCCACGCAGGATCGTAGTCCGTCCCTTCCCCTAGAGCGTAAATCTGGTGATTAGTGGGTACTAACGGAAGTACATTATGGGGGAACAAATTTTTTTCGAGTCGTATTTTTAAAACTTTTGACTTGGAAAGCAATTTTTGGGGGATAAAATTCACCTAAAATTTCCTAAAATTTGACAAAATTCGGACAATTATCACTCTTTGAAGCTTTCTTTTGACGTGCAATGGTCATTTCATACTCAGTAAAGTCATTGCAGCCCAAAATCAATGAACAAATTTTTTTTTTATTTTTTATTTATGAACAAAACTACAGAGTATTAATTGTTTTTACATTATAAGGGAATGAACAAATTGAAAAAAAAGAAAAAAAATCAATTTTTCGGAAATCCGCCCCTCAAAAAAAAACCAAAATTTTAATTTTCCGGAAAATCCTGACTTGATTGATTTTTTTTTTTTTTATATTTTCCCCAAATTCAGCGCTGAAAAATACACAAGAATCAATCAAGGCATGCCAAGCAACTCGACATAACCAAAAAAACGGAGAGCGGTGTTATTTATGAACGCTCCCAAATCGTGCGATCGCATTTCCAATTTTGGAACCTGACAATTCTAAAAGAATAATATTTACAACTTTCTGAACAAATAAATGCTCGATCGGAAGAAATTTGACTACATTCGAATGCTCTTACGGCGTTTTCCCTCATAGCAAATGAAGATCAGTGGCGTGGCATGCTTTGCGATATATCGATCGGTCTGCCATTTAAACCTATGGGAAAGGATCGATATGCAGGTGATAGCAACGAACACCTTAATAGTCGATTCTTTTCCACAGCATCAAATGGGGGAATATCGATAATCGATCATTGACGCCTCGCCACTGAAGAAGATGTGGACGGGGATCTAGTTGGAGCCACGGTGAGTCGCGGCGCGCTGCGTCGGAGCTCCTGCTTACCGCTTATTGGGCGGGAGTAATTATTATTCCCGATAGAAATATCTGCGCGGTCGCCTTGTCCGGCTTTTACGGGCCCCAGGGTGGGGTTGGGGGGCGGGCGGGGTCTGGGGTGAGGCCNATTTTGGAAAATTGTGTCGTCTCGGGAGCAGTTTTGAGCGAGAAGTCAATTGGACGTATTTCTACCAAACAGACCTATGTGGAGGTGAGAAATATGGGGTGTGCTCTTGAAAGCTGCATAAGAAGCAATGTAAAAGTGGGCGTGATTCCTTTTGAAGAATTGGAAAAGCGGGATATTACATTCTATCAAACAGACCTATGTGCCAACTGAATGCGAGATTCATGAGCCGTGGGCATGGCAAGAGAGCGTTGTGAACAGGGCTCACGAGTTAAAGCGCCCCGACGACGATGTCCCCGCCGCCGCGCCCCCGCGCCCACCCTCGTTCGTTGCCGCTGACGTCACTGGCGCTTTATTATTCTCATTCGCTCTTACGGCCAGAGAATTAACGAGCACACCCCATATTTCTCACCTCCACATAGGTTTGTTTGGTAGAAATACGTCCAATTGGAATTTCAAAGAAGAAAGAAAGGTCACGCACCAATGTAGTCAAAGCTCTCAGGGGAGGTTAATTTGATTTGGAGGAGGGGAAGGATTCCCAGCCCCTCATAGTTCCGCCTGCATAGCTGGAGTTCCCCCCCCCCCCNCCGATTGGCCAGTCGGGAGGGGCAGTAAATGCACGCAATTGAGGAGGGCGCCAAAAATTTTTGAATCCTCTTTATTTTTGGATTTACTGCAGTATTATCGACCCAAAAATCGCGATAAAACATGGTAATTGCTTTAAAAAAAATCGAGCTACTAGCAAAAAATAAATTAAACAAGCAATATTTTACTCTGCATGGAGATGAGAAATAGTTAAAAAAACTTACTTATTTTTGGCTTGTTGCTCGATTTTTTAAAATCAATACTTACCGTGTTCTGTGCAGCTGAGCCAGCCAAATTTGGCATTAAAATGTAATCGTGATAGCTTGAGATAAAATGTCGATTTCATCGAACGCGTTTCTATAGAGATAAAATTTCGACAAGATCGAGGATAATCGCTCAGAAGTTGATGATCCAAGCGGTTTTACCGTAAAAAAATCGTAAAAAGTTCCAACCTAATCTCAAAATATTGCGATTTTTCCGTTGAAAATTGCCACTTGGGTCTGCAACCCCCTCGAAGGGATACCTTGCTTTTGGAGCTGTGGATTGATTTTTGAAGGGATAGAGGGTTTAGGTCTAGATACACGATCAAATTCCGAACCAATTCCGATCGAAGTAGACCAGTTGATGGATGATGGTCACCATGCAACGGTCCTCTTTGATCAAAATTGGACGGATGGTCAAATTTTGATCAAAATGAAGAGCCACCATTCATTATTTCTGATTATTTCAACCTAACCTTGCTTTTGGAGCTGTGGGTTGATTTTTGAAGGGAAAGAGGGTTTAGGTCTAGATACACGATCAAATTCCGAACCAATTCCGATCGAAGTAGACCAGTTGATGACAGATGGTCACCATGCAAACGTCCTCTTTGATCAAAATTTGATCAAAATGAAGAGCCACCATTCATTATTTCTTACCACGTGAAATATTTCTGCAAGGTTTTCATTCGAAAATTAGGCGGAGTAACGATTTTCAGACTGATGACTCCCGATACTTTGATGGTATTCGGTTCGGGAAATCGATCGTGTATGGAGGCCTTTTCGGATTGGATCGGCAACGGAGTGGAGCGAGGAGGAGTGCGCTGATTCGGATTCCCCGATGGAGACGGCGGCCACCGGGACCGGAGCTGGAGCTGCCACCGTAGCGGGCGCACCGGCCGCACCGGGGATCGCAACCGACATCTCCGGGCGGACGACGCATCGGCCCGGATCCCTCTTGGCGCCACCTCACACCCACCGACCGGCCCCGCCGCCACGCCGCCACCCCGCCCCCGACCCGGCATCTACACCGCCCCCTCACTCCCGCCATCCAACGGATACATCCCGAGTTGCAATCGCACGCCGGCAACCTCCTTAGTTCTTTTCTCGAGGCAGGGGGCTGCGCCCCCTGACAGCTTCGCAGTTAGACCCCCCGAGGCGCTTCGCGCCTCAGGCTTTATCAGTGGCGCCTCATTAATTTACCTAAAATTCGAGGGGTTACATATCGACGGTGAAACTACCAGACCACGTATCTCGGTTTGCGACGCGACGTGGCAGACTTCCTGTCATACTTTATTTTTTAAATGGAAAACTATTTAACGTCCAGTCTTGAAAATTTCTGTGATTTTTTCTCTTCGCGCGGAGAAAATTCTGTGAAAATTTCAAAAAATGATATTGATTTGGTCTACTTCCAAAAAATGAAATGTGAGCGTAGATTTTTAAACACCGCAAACGAGATACGTGGCTTGGTAGTTTCACCGTCGATATACTGTTACTTCATAATACGCGTTTTCTGGTACATCTCTCAATTAATTATTTATCTTATATTTCTCTCGGTTGAATGAGGTTGTCCCATTTTCCATAGGAAATGGTCGCAAGAGCTTTTCCATCCATACTTTCAGGAATCATAACGTTTCATCGGAGAGGCCTAGATCCGGTGTCTTTTGTCGTCTATCCCCCCAGGAGGAGGGGGGGCAGGGGGTCAAAGGTCAAACGCTCCGACCGCCATAACTTTTGAACGAATCATCGGATCAACTTGATCTTGAGCTAAAATGAAAGCTCATACGAGACCTTTTATTTGATGTATAGCAGTGTCTATTTTTGGTAATTTTTCAACGTAAAAAAAATCATTCTTTGATTTTTCAAGCCCCAAAAATTCAGTTTTTCGGGGTTTTCTCTAAACGGGAACGCATGAATCATTACAAAAACCAATTTAAATGAAAGCCCTTGATTCAAGCTTTAAAACGAGCTATCGTTGAACTTGGGAAAATGAATGATTCAAAATTTATGACCGTTCAAAGTTGGCGTGGCGCGCTATTTTCTAAGCGCGCGGAGTGTATACTCGCGTGCCACCCCTCCCTACCTTTTTCCCTGGGGCCCGCTTCAGTTGATAACGGATACAGAAAGATCCAAAGCTCCCTCCACCGAAGGCCAAATGAACCAATCATGAATGACCAATCATTAGTGTAAAATTACTTTTATTTCTAACGAAAAAAGGGAAATAAAAATGAATTAAATGCTAATAAACGATAAAACGCTGGCATGCATTATTTTTTCGCCCCCCCCCCTCCATGATTTAATATTTAATAGCCAAATCAAGCTTCTTTTACCGCAAAATACATTCAAAAGCTGTAGATAATATTCATAGGGTGTGGTGCGCAACTAGCCGACCAGCACTTGAAACTCGCAATTACTACTGAATATCTCTCCCTCACCTCTCCCCGATCTATTTTGAAACACCGCAATGGAGATACTACAAGGAGATAACTACAGGTAGTATGCGTAGGAAGCCAAAACGCCTTCAATTTTTTGAACGCAATACGGACATCCGTCGAGGTTGTATAGTTGTATCATGGCGCCGTAGCGAACGCGTCCCATTGTTTATCGTTACAGACGAATATAAGTTGAGAGAGGAAAGCCATAATGCCTTCAATTTTATACACACATATTTTTGGGCGAAATGAGAGACGACGTTTCTCCATTTGCGACGTTGCAGACTTCCTTAGAAATGTTATTTTTCTTTCGAGAAGCTGATCAACATAATACTTAGATTCTCCATTAGTTTTCGTATTCGATAGCAGAAGATTTGGTTCAAAATTTAAAGTCGTAAATTTGGATTGTTTCTCATGGAAGAGATGAACTAAGAACGGAAATTTTGAAACGCCGCAATGGAGATACGTGGTTTCGCACTTCAGTCGGTGCGATACGGACATCCATCGAGTTTAAAAAAATGACTTTCTCGTCACCGCCGACCAACGCGTTTGTCGATCGTATCTACAGGTAGTATGCGTAGGAAGCCAAAACGCCTTCAATTTTTTGAACGCAATACGGACATCCGTCGAGGTTGTATAGTTGTATCAAGGCGCCGTAGAGAACGCGTCCCATTGTTTCCCCAATGCCCAAATTGATGCCCCATTATAGGCAGTTACCAGGTATTTAATCTCTGCTCTCCGTGTAAAAAAGAAAATCCACACTTCTTCAGCTTCTTGTTGCTCTCACCTGAAAATTTCAGTTTCGTACGGTTCAATAAAAAGATTCTCAGGTTTTGACGTCAGCCAGAAGCTATACTGCCGTGCTTAGGAAGAACGCCGTATAAACCCTCATTCGTTGCCAAATTTCCTCCGCGATATCACGAATTTTTGGGAAACTGTTTAAATATTTTTCTCCCAAATTTTCAGATAATTTTGTTCGCAATGTCACCTAAAGTTCTTGAAAATGTCAAGAAAAAATATTCATAAATTTCTTCTTTACTAAACGTTTTATTGGAGGATATTTGGCACCTCTCGAATATTCATACGGCGTTTTTCCTCAGCACGGCAGTATAAAGCACAAATCGTAAAAGGAACGGGGAAGCAATTTTTGAAAAGCTCGTTTCCACACCACCTTAGGATAGTCCGATCAGGTAAATGATACGGTACTGCTCCTGGAGGTAGAGCTTTAGGCGCGCTTTTTTTAACGTGGTATCGCCATGAGCCCTAATCCACGGGGAGGGGAGGAAAAAAATAAAGTACTTACCGATGCTGACGCAGCTCCATGCTTCCTCTGCTATTTTTGATTCTGCTAAAAAGCAGCTCTGCTCGGAAGACGGAAGTAGTGCCCGCTAAAACTGCTTAACGATTATAACCCTTATTTATAAATGAGGAGAAATTAATAACTGTATCTTACCTTCGGTTGCGGGAACGGCAGCTGCACCTGAAACAGAAAAAAAAAAAAAAAAAAAAAAAAAAAAAAAAAAAAAAAAATTCGACGATCCCGGTACGATGATCCTGGTACGATGATCCTGGTACGATGATCCCGGTACGACGATCCCGTTACGATGACGGCCTCCCCCAACCCCGGCTTCAGGCCCCTCCGGCCCCCAGGTTCCTTTCCCACCTCCTCCCTTTTTTTTTTTTTTTTTTTTTTTTTTTTTTTTTTTTTTTTTT
>NW_017547337.1:874810-894553 GCF_001854935.1 Bemisia tabaci | reverse complement strand
ACCCCACGGACATCCCCCCCTCTCCCCGGGAACCCCCCTTAGGAAACCCTACCCCGCGATGCCGCACCCAACCCTACGGACCCCCCTCTCCCCGGGACTCTCCCCCCTGGGAATCCTAGTTCCGCGATACTTCCCAACCCTACGAACCCCCCTTCCCTGGGAACCTCCCCCCTCAGCGATCCCTCCCCCCAAGCCCGAATCTTCAGCCGCATCTGAAACAAACAAGACAAATCATGAATTATTAGTATGATTAGCAACAGGTGACAAAACTGTCTTCTACATTTCTATTTAATTCCTCATCCACGTAGTTAAAAGTTCTGTTCTATGATCATTAGTGGCATGGCGTGAGTTGCGATGTATCGATTTTTATGCCATTTAAACCTATGGAAAATGATCGATAAACAGGGTGTTCCCAGCGGACACCTTAATAATAGATTCTTTACCATAGGTTTAAGTGGCATAACAATCGATATATCGCAATTCACGCCACGCCACTGATTATTACGCTGGACTTATAAATGCTAAAGGGAACTATTTGCATGCAACATACTTCCTTTTAGCGTGCATAGGTCCATGATCCATTTTTCCATTTATCTCTTGTCAAAATTTTAGTCAAGGCACCATGCCAAAATTCAGATATCAAAGTTTAGGTATTACTTTTTCAAATTTAAAATGCAGTTCCGTGATGCTTTTGGACTATATCATGCAGCGTTAATTGCAGAAAGGTGGGAAAATAGTGCTGGGTCCACACTATTTTGTGAGGGAAACGAGGCCAAATAGAACTTTTGATTTCTATATTTTCGAACTTTTTGGCCTTGTTTTCCCAGCAAAATTGTGTGGACGCAGCACTATTGCACCATTTGGCTTATCTACTACCTATTTTATTATTAATCACTATTGTACCACCTCGTTACATACCGTCCCCTTCTGATGTAAGGGCACATCTCAATGTCCATGTGAGCTCTATTTCGCATATAAAACCATGCTTTCTGAGGCTCATACGGAAATTGCGGTACTCCCTTCCGTCAGATAAGCGACAATGCGTCCGGGCTACGTGGGTTTATGGTTTTGTTTCTCTCGTTAATTTCAAGTTTGCATTCAGCTGTAGAGTAACTGAACTGTATAACGCAAAAAGAAACTAATATTTCTGGCTCATTTAGAAAAATTCATGGCATTTATGTCTATGCTACAATAAACCGAAAATGATAATTCCTTTCTACATGATTCAGTCCAATTACTTTCAGTTGAATGCGGTATTGCTCGATAGTAGGTATCACACGAGAACTATGCATAACTTATAGGAATTGCAAATACTTTTTATCTCTTTCAGCAACTGAGGGCATTTAAGTTATGGATACGATAGAACAAATAGGTACACATTTTGGAGGGCACTACTTCCGTCTTCAATGGCTCATCATGCGGAGTATTTTCTTCGTTTTTTGCAGACCTGAAACAAACTAAGAATTAAAAAAAAGAAAGATTAGTTGGAGCTTAACCTAACTTGAAAATAAAAATTTTAGTGGAAGATTTATTTTAAATAGAAGTTGTGTTTTTATATAAAGAAATTTGATAAATATTTTTGTTTGTTTGAATACTATCCCTTTTTCTGTTGTTTTTAATATGATGATCCTTCGGGCTTTTTGTTCATGTAAAATCAATTTGATGAAGCTGATACCCATCTCTTATTCTAATACAAAATTAATTATTTATTTGGAATGTAATGTAGCTAATTTCTACTTTTGTCTTTTCTTTCGCTATTTGTTATGTCGTCGCTTGGCTGCGGGCCGATTGTTGAAATTGAAAGATAAGGCGATAGACAAAGAAGACATAGGGAGTATGGAGCTATCCTATTGGTTGAAACGGGTGGTTCCTTTAGACGAAGGGAGAAAATAATGGACTAATTATCGGGTCCCTCGTAGGTTGCTGTTACTTAGTCTATTACCTACCTCTTTTGTCCAATGCAACCGCCCGCTATCACCAATAGGATCCCTCTATATTTCTTTTGTCTTCTTTGGCTATAGCTTTGTCTATCAATTTCAATAATCGGCCCGCTGACAGAAGGGCGTAACTACAGATTGAGATGAGCCCGGAAAAGCATTGAATTGTGTGGAAGATAGGGTTCATTGCAAAGTGTAGCTACGCCCTTATGTCAGGTAGGCGACGATGTGAGCTACTAATAAAAGTCATTTTAAAGTGATTATAAATGATAAAAAAGTGATAAGTAATTAGAAACGACTCAGTGTTTCCTGCTTAATCATGCGAAAATCTATGTTAATATTTGCAACACTAAATATTATTAATGTGAAATTCAATGATCAAATGCGAGTAAAACAGCTTCCGCTGTGAGCGCTTCGTTTCTTGCCGATCTGAAAAAAAAGAAAAACAAAAGAAAATTAGGTAGTTTGAGGTTTACGGAATAAAAAACGGAAACTAAGCTGAACAGTTTGAAAAACTGTTTTTCCTACTGGTCTGAAACTATGCAAATAGAGGAAAAGTAGTTTAAAGTATACAAGAAAAACGACTAAATAAAACAAGGTGAAACAATTTTGGAGGGTATGGATTCGATCGACATGAATCGATCGAAAAATGAAAACGTGAATCGATCGACGTGAATCGATCGACATGAATCGATCGACAAATTATTAGAAAACCGGTGTCGACTCGATCGACATGAATCGATCGAAAAATGAAAACGTGAATCGATCGACCTGAATCAATCGACACCGATTCGATCGACAGTTAATTTAAAAACACCCGTGTCGATTCGATCGACATGAATGGATCGAAAAATAAAAACGTGATTCGATCATTTCGATTCATTCGATCATTTCGACATTGATTCGATCGACAAAATTCGATCGACTCACGGGTTTGTCGATCGACTCACGGCTTTTGTCGATCGATTCACGGTTGTCGATTGAATCGGTGTCGATCGATTCACGTTTTTATTTTTCGATCCATTCATGTCGATCGAATCGATGCGGGTGTTTTTAAATTAACTATCGATCGAATCGGTGTCGATTGATTCATGTCGATAGATTCACGTTTTCATTTTTCGATTGATTCATGTCGATTGAGTCGACACTGGTTTTTTAATAATTTGTCGATCGATTCACGTTTTCATTTTTCGATCATACCCTCCAACAATTTTTACTGTGTTCGTTTCGTATTTATCTGATAAAAAAATAAATGAAAGTAAAACACAGAGAGCAAAACTAGTGTCTTATTCGAGAGAGTAATAAAAACGCAGTCAATCAATTTTCCTTGTTATTAAAATGCTGAAAATTATCTAACCGCATCTCTCGTCAATTCAGAAAAGATACATAAAAATAAGAAAGAAAAGCTGACGTGAAGCTTTTGAGGAGGGGAACAAATCTGGCTTAAGAAAAAAGTTTAACAGTTAACAGTCTTTACAGTTTAAGAACTTTATTTTAGATTTTTAAAATTAAAATTTTTTGATTTCAAAAATTTTAACTTTTACATTTTAGAATTAAAATTTTTACTTTTTTAATTTTATAATTTTTATTTTTCAATTTGATTTTTATGTTAATGTTTTACATCATTTCTTCCATTTTTTCAGACTCAATAGATCAATAGTGTATATATACTATAAATATTGTAGTAGTAGGCATATAGTGAGTAGTATGGTAGGTAAATAAGTATAGTAAGTACAGTAAGTAAATAAGTATAGTATAAGTAGTATTAAGTGTATAGTTGCGGTAGTAATAATATATATGTATTATTGACCTATTGAGTATGAATAAATTGGAAAAATGATAAGTAGCATTAAGATAAAAATAAAATTGAAAACCAAAAATTTTAAAATTTATAAAGTAAAAATTGAGTAAAACAATATAAAAAATTTGAAATTAAAAAATTAAAAAATAAATTTTTGAATTGTAGAGCATATAAATTTTAAATTATAAATTTTCTTGCAGTAGAAGTTAAGAATAGGCTATTATACGCAGTGTACTCACGGATTAGAACCTGTAGTGTAAGCGATCACTACAACACAACACAACACCACACAACACTACCGACTGACCGACTGACTGACCCACTGACCTGCTCACCCATGAAATTACTTCGCTTGCTGAAACCAAACTGACTGAAATTTAGGGTTGGGTTTGCCCTTTTATAATCTCGTGAACTGCTGGCCTGAAGCCACCACAAACAATCCCCCTCCCCCTGGCTGACCCCTCTCACAATTAGGATGTATTCCAGAAACTTCTTCCTTGTTTTCCAATGGCGGAAAATCCGAGCTTTGCGGGATTTCAGGAAGGGGTGCATTCCATCACTTTCGGATGCGGCCAGGCGGGGTCCTTTGTTTCACTGAGATGGATGATCCCTGTTTTGTTTCTTTGGCGGTCCGGTCAAGAAACCTCCGGGCTGCAAAACAATGGGAGAGGGGGGGGATCGTAAACAGGAAAAAGAACACGGAAATAAATTATTTCGGAAACATCCGTTACAGCGAAAAAGCAAAAAAATACTGAACTACAAAGAGAGAGAGAGAGAGGGGGGGCGGGTGGCAAAGTCCAGAGAAAGTCTCTAAGTGGGTCGAATTTTGGAAAAAGGAACCATCGCAATTACAGTGTTGTAAAAAGATTGCTTCTTCATAATTATCAAAGAAATCTCCCAGAATAACAAATGGACTACATCAGTTTAAAAACAATGTATGTGCCATTAGTTTCCCAATGCATATGAGTGTTTTTTCATAAGAGCCAAAATTTATAGTTCCAAATTGCAAAATGCAGTCCAAATAGTTCTGGCTTCTCACGAAACAATTGTTAGTTTTTAATTAAGGAAAATACTGAAGGTAAGTTCTAACAGTATACATAGATTATAAGTAATTTTAAACGTACAGAAGAAGTCGCACGATCTTGAAAACACTGTAATCGCGCTGGTTCCTTTTTGCTAAATGCCATCCAAGTGAATTGCGTAGTTCCACAAACAAAAGCGGTGCGTATCACGATAATATTAATATTATGTCTTGGTGAGGTATGGTATGAATATTTTCCCTTGAAATATTTAAATAGTTTTGATGAAATCGCGATTAAAATTCATAAACGAATTTTTTTTTGGGGGGGGGGGCACTAATTCCCCACGAAATTCCCGTTTTATCTCACAAATTTTGGCAACGTCCGAGGGCTCATAGGACGTTCTTTCGCAATACAGAGTTCGGACTGACGGGATTTGAGTGTTGACTTCAAACATTTTTTCTGCCGATTGATTTTTCTGGCTTTCGATGAGAGGTATTCTACAGCTGGGCCTGCTCTCCCTAGATCAGGGTGTCTACAGGTCCGGAAAACCCGGAGATTACTCTTTTTTTAGGGTGGCTCCAGTGGCGTGGCGTACTTTGCGATATATTGATTGTTATGCCATTTAAACCTATGGAAAATGATCGATGAACAGGGTGTTCGCTACGAACACCTTAATAATCGATTCTTTACCATACGTTTAAATTGCAAAACAATCGATACATCGCAATTCACGCCACGCCACTGCGTGGCTCGGAAGCAATCGTAATGCGTGTTTTTAAAGACAGAATGAAAAGTATGCAATCTCTTGCGCACTAATTCTTTCCCTTGCATCAACGCACGTTTTGCTTTCCTTCTCAATCGTTAAAGTCTCCTAGTAATTCTGTCGCGCTAGGGAAGAACGCCGTAGGAGCATTCGAAACTTGCCAAATTTCCTTCAGTAAAATGTTCATTTTTGAGAAAAGTTATGAACATTTTTTCTTGAAATTTTCAGGAGCTTTAGGTGAAATTGCTTACAACATAATCTGAAAAATTGGGAGAAAAATATTCTTACATTTACTAGGAAATTCGTGTTTTATCAAAGGAAATATGGGATCGCCTGAAGGTTAATACGGCGTTTTTCCATAGCACGCATCGCATCGCTAGCAGTATAGGATCTATGGTTTGTAACCATTGTGTTACACTGCACCGTTCCGAGTCTATCACAAGAGGACTTTAACGCAGGAGTAGAAAAGCAGAAAAGCAGGAAACTTTAGGTGAAATTGCAAACAATATAATCTGAAAAAATTGGGAGAAAAATATATAAGTTTACCAGGAAATTCGTGTTTTATAAATGAAAATTTGGCAACGCCTGAAGGTTCATACGGTGTTTCTCCTTTGCACGGCAGAATTTGCCATGAAAGATTCGGATGAACACCGGCTAAAAATAGGCGGATTCTCATCAAGTTCGACACAATTTCATTTCTGTCGATCGTATTAAAAAATTTCCATCGGAAGTTCCAATCTTATTATACTTTTAATTTTAAATCATCATAATTTGTTCAGCTTGAACTAAATCTCAACTTAAAGCAGTGCCCAAAAATAGGGCAAAAATTCCAAATCTGTGGTGAGCGCCATCAGGCATTCCTAGGATCGGGCAACCGATCTTCTCGTTTATCAGGAATCTAGTGCGGTTGAATTGAAATTAATTCTTTTTTCTTTTTTCAAAATATAGAGAACTACAAAGTATTAACTATATTTGCTATAACTAAAAATTAAAATAAGACCAAAATTCAGTTCGGATCTTTCGATAAGAATTCCTTGCAGTAGTCTGAACTTTGATAAATATGTTGTATTTAAGTAGAAACTACCGAGAGAACTCAGCACGAGGATACTTTTGGTTCATAGATTGATTACCTAATTACTGAGATACGAAAAAATGATTTAATCCGCTGAATCACATGTGTTGAAATAGGAAATCAAGTTCAGCGAATATTGTACAACACAATGTCTAAAAGGTAGTAGCACTGAATATATTGGCATGTAGGGTGTAGCCAAGTGCTAGAGATAATATTACAATTTTATAAAAAAACACTTACATAAACTTTGACCGTGGTTTTTCGAATGGCGAGCGCTTCATCGTCAGGGTCACCAAGTATATGTCTCAGGCAAATAGTAAAATCAGGCATTTTGTCAAATGCCTAGGCAAATAATCAAATAAATTAACTTAGATTGAAAGGAGGGGTATAGTTAAGGGCTTTTTTTGGGCCCACCCTGAAATTCCTCAACTCCGCGATTTTTTGGTCATTGAAGGTCTACATTTTACGGAATGCATAATGGTTTGGTCAGTTTCGATCTATCTCGGGGTCTACCACTGGCATGATCCGAAAAAAATGGCGCAAAACCACCTAAACGCGAATTGTTCTCGATTTTCCCGAATAACATGTGGCAACGCTGAGCCACAGCGGGAGATAAATACATAAATAGATAAAACATGCATAAAATCCCTACTAATGTGGCCACTGCGTGTGAAAAATAAATGTTTCTGAACTTGCGGAATGTTCTTGACGAGGAACAGCCTCCGAATTCTGAAATACTTGGTTTTCCCTGAATTCAGGCAATAAAATATGGCAACACCGGCTTTTTTGGGGGGCTTTGAATCCAAAAAAGTTTTTTGAGGAAGGTTTTGACCACCCACGTCCATTTATTGCCAAAAAAGTTAAACTCTAGCGTGAGATGAGTCGCTTTTTTAAGCCATTTTAAAAACAGGAAAATTCTAAAAAAAAAATGTTTTAACTATGAGCGCAAAGTTTGACATCAACGAAAATTGGCCAAAGTGACTCGCTTACATCCCTATTGAACATACTTGAAGGACTTTTTTGTCCTCCGAAGGGGTCGGTATGAAACAGCGCTTTGAATGCCGAAAAACCCGCATTTTTCGCAGAAATTGGCCATCGGACCCATGTTTAGGCCAGTGATATACCCCGAAATAGATCGAAAATGACCAAACCATTATGCATTCCGTAAAATATAGACCGCCAATGACCAAAAAATTGCGGAGTAGAGGAATTTCAGGGTGGGCTCAAAAAAGGCCCTTAACGATACCCTTCCTTTGGATTGTTTCTCATGGAAGAGATGAACTAAGAACGGAAATTTTGAAACGCCGCAATGGAGATACGTGGTTTCGCACTTCAGTCGGTGCGATACGGACATCCATCAAGTTTAAAAAAATGACTTCCTCGTCACCGCCGACCATGCAACGCGTTTGTCGATCGTATCAACTACAGGTAGTATGCGTAGGAAGCCAAAACGCCTTCAATTTTTTGAACGCAATACGGACATCCGTCGAGGTTGTATAGTTGTATCAAGGCGCCGTAGCGAACGCGTCCCATTGTTTATCGTTACAGACGAATATAAGTTGAGAGAGGAAAGTCATAATGCCTTCAATATTATACATACATATTTTTGGGCAAAATGAGAGGCGACGTTTCTCCATTTGCGACATTGCAGACTTCCTTAGAAATGTTATTTTTCTTTCGAGAAGCTGATCAACATAAAACTTAGATTCTCCATGAGTTTTCGTATTCGATAGCAGAAGATTTGGTAAGAATTTGATTAAGACGCTGGCATACATTATTTTTTCGCTCCCCCCCTCCATGATTTAATATTTGATGTAGCCAAATCAAGCCTCTCATCATGACGGTATCTGATTATTCTCGTGCAGGTAAATCTTGATGACAGGGAAATAGATTGGAGAGAGGTGAGGGAGAGATATTCAGTAGTAAATGCGAGTTTCAAGTGCTGGTCGGCTAGTTGCGTACCACACCCTATGAATATTATCTACAGCTTTTGAATGTATTTTGCGGTAAAAGAAGCTTGATTTGGCTATTAAGTATTAAATCATGGAGGGGGGGCGAAAAAATAATGTATGCCAGCGTCTAATCGTTTATTAGCATTTAATTTATTTTTATTTCCCTTTTTTCGTTAGAAATAAAAGTAATTTTACACTAATGATTGGTCATTCTTTAGGTGGAGGGAGCTTTGGATCTTTCCGTATCCGTAATCAACTGAAGCGGGCCCCAGGGAAAAAGGTAGGGAGGGGTGGCACGCGAGTATACACTCCGCGCGCTTAGAAAATAGCGCGCAACGCCATCTTTGAACGGTCATAAATTTTGAATCATTCATTTCCCCAAGTTCAACGATAGCTCGTTTTAAAGCTTGAATCAAGGGCTTTCATTTAAATTGGTTTTTGTAATGATTCATGCGTTCCCGTTTAGAGAAAACCCCAAAAAACTGAATTTTTGGGGCTTGAAAAATCAAAGAATGATTTTTTTTTACGTTGAAAAATTACCAAAAATAGACATTACTGTACATCAAAATGAAAGGTCTCGTCAAGAGCTTTCATTTTAGCTCAAGATCAAGTTGATTCGATGATTAGTTCAAAAGTTATAGCAGTCGGAGCGTTTGACCTTTGACCCCATGTCCCCCTCCTCCTGGGGGGCTAGACGACAAATGACACCGGATTTAGGCTTCTCCGATGAAACGTTATGATTCCTGAAAGTATGGATGGAAAAGCTCATGCGGCCATTTCCTATGCAAAATGGGACAACCTCTTTCATCCGACTCCGCTGCGGGCTGATTGTTGAAATTGGTAGACAAAGCGATAAACAAAGATCGCCAAAAGGATACGGAGGGATCCGATTGGTGGAAGCGGGTGGTTGCAATGGACAAAGGACGTAGGTAATAGACTAACTAACGGCAACCCACGAGCGACCCGATAGTTAGTCCATCATATACCCCCTTCGCCTATTAGAACCACCTATTTCAACCAATAGGATCGCTTCATACGCCTTATTTCTTCTTTGTCTGTCGCTTTGTCTATCGATTTCAACAATCAGCCTGCTGTTCTGCCGTGCTAGGGAAGAACGCTGTATGAACATTCGAGAGTTGCCAAATTTCCTGCGATAAAATAATTATTTTTGAGGAAAGCTATGAATATTTTTCCCTGAAATTTTCAGAAACTTTTGTTGAAACTGCGAACAAAATTATGTGGGAAATGGGAAGAAAAATATTTACAAATTTTCCCGAGAATTCGTGATTTACATAAGGAAATTTGGCAACACCTTAAGGCTCATACGGCGTTTTTATATAGCACGGCAGTGTTCAATTCGATTCTTTGACGTCTAGCTTCGAGCAGTTCTAGGTTACGACGCGTTGTTTTGAACATGAGGCAACGCTGGCTCCTAAGCCTCGGCCACAATTGGCGGAGGCACAATCAGACCCGATGCTCGATGCCTTCCTCCCCGAGGGCTTCTTTTAATCTATTAAATGTGATTTTAATGTTACGTCATGACGCATTAGTAAAGCTGACCGTAGGAACTTTACGCATCGATCCGCCTATGACAATTTCCTCCTACTCCAGACCATGCACCGTCTGCTTTTTTCTCCTACCGCACTCTCCTAGGTTTTAAGTTCTCTTACACCAGTTAAATATCTGTCGCAGGCGAACAGTGAAATCAGGCATTTTGTCAAGTGCCTAGGTAGATAGTCTGACGGTCTACAACATTTTGTGAATTTATGGCGAAGAGCTCATGATTCTTCACTATTTTTGGAAAAATAACTAATCAAACCTACGAACTCTTTCTGTCCCTTCCTCTTGAATTGCTTCTCATATTTTTAAATGTTGAAATTCCAAAAATTCTGTATTTTACGACTTGCTGAAAATTTCAAGATCAGTGTCTCTTCAGGAGCTAAAAATTGATTGAAATACTATTGTGCGTAAATTTTTACCGATAATTTTTTCTTGCAGGAGCAATGAATTATTTTGTCTGAAATTAGGAAAAGAATCAGAATTTCAATCTAAGTTAGAATATTTGACTATTTGCCAAGGCATTTCACAAAATTCCAGATTTTACTATTTGCCTGCGACATATAAATTGCTCTCCTATCTCTTTTTTTTTTTTATTTAGGTTTTTATTTACTATCGATTTGTACAGTGATGCTCATTATACCAAGCATAAAGGGTTTTTAAATGAATGATTTCCGGGAGTTAACAATTCTTAACTCTTATTCCATTACAAAAATGTCGCAATTGTACATCTCGTAAACTTTCATCCGGACTCCGCAACATTTGGGACATCATATGACATTAACTATTTTTCAGAGGTATTAATCTTATGAACACCGTATGAACGATCTCGGTCGATCAACTGCAATGAAACGGAACAAAAATCTGTTGAGAGTAAGGGACATGCTATTCTGACTCAATGATTGAGTATCATGGTAGAATTCAAACGCTCTAGGCGAGACAACATTTAATTAAAATCGTGAGCTTCGCCATTCTGTTGGTCTCTGATAGTTGTCTTACCAAGCAAAATGTTCAAAATTGGTAAAACAAATATTCTGAGAATTTACCATAAAAACAAGCATAATTTTTGCAACACTTTGAGTGATTATTCTGCTATTAGATAGCGTAGTACTTTAACCCTCTTATTATTTGGATTTTGAAAAGGGAAAGATGGAGACAATAGAGAAGGTTTCGTAAGTACATTTGCATCTTCTTGCGACACCGGTTCGATCGTCATACTTATAGAAAGAGGCGCTTCGTTTGCGAACAGGACACGGCAAAGCGTTTACTTTTCTGACCGTTAGTTAAAGTCTCCTCTCGTACACTAATTCAGATCTGACACAATGGACCACTAGACAAGGTACGAATTTCAGCATTCTGATACATGTTTGTCAACCAAAATTTAATGTAAAACACAATGCGCACAACGAAAATAACCGAAATCAACTCCTTACGAAGATAATTAATGATTCCTGATGCGTAAACTCAAACCACCCGCTCATGAAAACTCAATGCTCTACGTGATCACATCGCGCGCTAATCGTTATCATGACAGTCTCTGCGATATAAAAATCTGGCAACCTCAATCTTGACGCTTTGGCTCAGCTACAGCAAATTGCTAATACTTTGACCAACACATGGGGGAAATGAAAATTGCTCGATTGAGAAGACTGCCGAAACCGTTGTAGTGGGCGATTTGACTTACGTAGAGCTTTGAGTTTCTTGTGAGCGGGCAGTTCAAATTCCTCGTAACCAATGTGAAATAAAATCGTTAATATCTTCGTTATGAGTTGGTTTCAGTAATTTTCGTTGTGTGCATCGTGTTCTACGTGAGATTCTGGTTAAGAATCATGTACCAGATTACTTAAATTCGTATCTTGTCTAGTGGTCCATTGTACAAATTACCCACGGCTCCGCGAAGTAGAAAATTTCTCCACGCAGGGGGCGCCACCGCTGCGTTTTGATTTTGAGGGTAATGTTATTAGAGTTCGTATAGTTTGACGTGAGTCCATGCATATATGAAATTTAAAGGAATATCTGTTAAAATCGAAGAGTCATAAGTTCTAGCTATGAAATCCTTCTTCCTTTTGACACTAAAGAAGGTATGGAAAGTAATTTCTGGAACTCTGCAACATGATCCCAGAAAAAAGTAGCTTTCAGCAAAACGACAAATGATACGAGAAATCATAGGTGATCTCTCTCAGCAGTTGCAGATATCTCTCTCCCTCTGTGAGCTATCTCTCTCGCACTTTCAGGCATCCCATAAGAGAAACTGGGATCAAGTTTTAGCCTTTGTTATTAAACTTATAAAGCTTGTGTTTGGTTTTAAACATTTCAGACACAGGCTGCTAGAACTTATGGGTCGTAGAATTTCATATAGTTGTTGTAATTTTTAAATAATCACGGATTTCGGAGCTAGATTTTAGAGATGGATTTTTTTCGGAACTACAGCTGAAGATTCACCTTAAGAAATGGACGAGTGGACTCTAGACCTACTCTGCCGTGCTGAGGAAGATAATTTTATTTAAAATATAAATTTAAGTTTCTTCATTTTTATATATTTTTTAATTAAAGATTATCAATCTTATTTAGGTATATTTAATATTTAAATTTATTTTACTTTTATTTTTATATTAATTCTTAATAGTAGGGTATCTAATCCTAGTTTTTAACAGAAACTTATATCTTTATTGTTAAGATTATCTAAATTTTAAAAATTTTACTTATTTACAATTTGGTTTATTTATCTTTTTAATCAATATAATATCTCTAAATATAAAGTTAGTTAACTTTAGGTCTGAACCTGAGGTTTTAGGTGGGGTTTTGTATGAACATTGAGAGTTGCCAAATTGCCTCGGGTAAAACATGTAATTTTAAAGAAAAATATGCGTATTTTCCCTTGATATTTTCAGACATTTTAGAAACAATGGAGATATTCCAAGTGTGAGAAATTTGCAATTTGACCATTGATTCTATTGTAAAAGTTCGCGAGAAATACGGTAGTGCCACTGCTTATCTCTGAAATCAACTCCCAAGCTCAAAAAAGCCCTCAAAATTGAGGGCGTAATGGAGGGGATATCCCATGCTATCCTGAGAGTCCACCTCTACATCAGACAAACTCTCCATACAAAAGATAGGGAGCAAATACATTGACAGGGCTGCCACTTTATTTGGGGACTTGAAAACTGAAAACGCGGCATCCGTACTAATGTATTTGCTCCCTATCTTTGCATGGATAGTTTGTCTTGATGTAGAGGTGGACTCTCAGGATAGTGTGGGATATCCCCTCCATTACAGCCTCAACTTTGAGTGCGTTTTTTGAGCTTAGGAGTTGATTTCAGAGGAAATCAGTGGAATCGTGTTTCTCGTGAATTTTTACATATGAATCAGTAATCAAATTGCAAATTCCTCACAAATCGTCGCCTCTCTGACGTAATAAGGTTCTATTTCGGCGTGAGACTCTGAAAGCTCGGCGCTATATGGAGCACAGGGTTCACGTGGAAATCGAGATACGCCCTTACGTCAGAGGAGCGACGAAATGCAACATCTCCATTGTTAAAAAAATTGTCTAAAAAAAATTGGCGAAAAATATTGACGATTTTCTTAGTAAAATAGGTGTTTTTACTGGCGGAAATACGGGAGCGTCTGAGGCAGTGGCGTGGCGTGAATAATCGATTATCGATATCTCGCCATTTGAAGCTATGGTAAAGAATCGATTACTAAGGTGTCCGCTGCGAACACCCTGATAATCGATCTTTTTCCATGGGTTTAAATGGCATAACGATCGATATATCGCAATTCACGCCACGCCACTGGTCTGAGAGCTCATACGGCGTTCTTCCTTAGCGCAGCAGTGCTGATGGTGTGCTGAGGGCTTAAAAGCTCGGCGAATCGGCAACGCAGTGGCGGAAAGGCGGACACAGGGCGAAAAGGCCTAATTTACACGTGTCAAACGTGTCGTCGCGGCCGTTAGCGACGCGGGCCGGAGTGACGATCAAACCCACTCCCACTGCTAATGACCGCGGCGGCGCGGCGCGGCGGTGCGACATGCGACGTGCGGCGTGGAGTTGGGTTTACAAGACAACAATACGACATTACCCGGTGATATATTCATCGGCGAGGGCGCACCGAGACCGCCAGGCCGCGCCGCGCCACTCGCCGTTTCCCGCCTAGTAAGTTTCGCCCTCGCCCACGATCTTCCCTTGCGGAAAAACGCCGTACGTGCAATTCAATGTTGCCGAATTTCTTCTCAGAAAATATACAACACATACTGAAAAAAAAATCTCCGTGTATTTACTAAGACAAGGGTAAAATTACCGAGAATTCAGGGTTTTTTTGATCCCAGTTTTTTCTTGGTAAAATTACCATTTATGGAATTAGTAATTTTACCGAGATTTCTCGGTAAAATTATTGAACTTTCTCGGTAATTTTACTAGACCTTGGTAAAAACGCCAATATTTTTTATCGACTGTGGTAGAATTACCGAGAAAAAATGGCAAAGTTACCGGGAATTGATTACCAATAAAAGTTGTATTCTTACCTGGAAAAAACAGTAAAAATCCCGGTTTTTAGGTAAGCTTACCAGTCTGTCTTGGTAAAATTACCAATAATTGGTAAAAAAAAGTGAGATGGTAAAGGTTCCAACGAACCGTGGTAAAAACGCCGAGAATTTTTTCAGTGCAGGCAAATAATCAAATCTGGCACTTTGTCAAAAGCCTAGACAGACAGTCATTTGGCAACGTTTGAAGCCTCATACGGCGTTTTTCCTAAACAAGTTAGTGCTCTGGTCAGGGACAATATATTTTAGAGACCCCGCTCAGCTATCTCAACCATAGTGTACGAAAGGTACTCTCGGATGTTAACGCTCAAATTCGCTTAATGATGACTCACGACCTAAGAGTTGAGTGATAGGCTTGGCAAAACCTAACTTAATTTGCAAAAACTCACCCTTACATTGGTTAATCATCATTTGGCAAATTATAGGCGCAACAAGTAGTCTATTAAATCGTCAGTATACGGAGAATAGCCTTGGCCCTTGATCTTAACTTTTGAAGGCCTCTGAAATATAATCTGTGGCTCCGTTTGAGGGATCATAGGTCGTCATTTCTCTCACGAAAGAACCTAACTCCATTTCGATATTGCCTTCCCACGCCCAACATTAGCGGATGCCACCTCCTTCCACAACACGGCGTATGACGTCATCCACCACGGTGGTGCATTCATACCAGGTTTCTTCCACCTTTTTTCATCCCTGTTTTAAGTCGATCAACCGATGCAATTGCATGTACTACTGATTGATGAGTCCAAGGCGGGAGAAACCATCGTATGCACCAACACGGTTAAAGATGTCATATCCGCGTTTTCGAAGGGCGATATTTCCGCCAAAATTGAACGTAGGAACTAGATGTGGGACCAGGCCCCCCACACAGGGGGGGTTGCCGGGACTCCAGCCCCGGAGCCCGTGGCCTNGGGGGGGGGGGGGCGGGAGGGCCTCCCAGAATCACAAAAGTTTCTATTTGTATCATAAATTTGCCGGCAAAAGTAAAATAATTTTGTTGATTGAGATTTTGCTCGAGGCCCTGACAGGCTTGCGTCGGCCCCTGAGATAGTCTACCCTTTGCCAAAACTTTGTCCCCATCTAATTCCAGATGTATAAATTTTTGTGCGATAAGCTGAATTTTTAATATGTTTTTATCTCCCTCTATTTTCCTTTTCTTTCATCAAAGGTAAAATTTTACCCACGTCAGAACTGATTTAATAGTTTACTTCAGGCATTCAATACTTTTTATGTTTAAAATACATTTTTTTTCTATATATATTTAAAAAAAAATTATACGTCGAATATTGTTTTTTTAGACGGCTCATTACAATTTTCAAACAACTGCAATTATTCTGAAATTTTGAAAGGGCAAAAATCTTGCATACACTAATATAAGTACGGAAATAGTATGAAATTACTCAGATTGGAGGCAAAATTTTAAAAAATTTTCGGGGGTGGCCCCCGAACCCCCTGCTGCTGGGGGGACCCCTCTGACCCCCCTTAGATATTACTAAAAAGGGAGCTCGCTGACTGATCCTACCCCGGGGCCCACCGATGGTTGTGGGGGGCCTGTGTGGGACAGATCTTAAGCTTAATCTCCATTATAATATCTACGCTCAAAATAAATAAAATAACTTAGGCAAAATTGATAAAATGGTTTTTTTTAAAAAAAAAAAAGTCACTCAGGTGCACATCTAATTTTAAGCACTCAAACCACCTAAATGCGATTTTGGGGCTATCGCAACTGACACATTTATTTATTTATCTATATTTAAATTAGTGTACATAAATGACATGAACATAGTGTCCATTCATACTTGTCAGTGAAAACCCCCCAAAATTTACTTCTTAAACATAATTATGAAAATCCCTTAGAGAATAAAATGCCTTACAAACGAATACAGTTTTAACCCCTTGAAAAAAGCGTCGACTTCCCAGTTTTTCAGTAGTTTTCTTAATTTCAGGGGAAGATTTTTAAAGAGTCTGATGGCAGAATGTGACACTGACTGTTCAGCGACCTTCAAACGCACACATTGCATTTTAATGCCGATCAAACTTCACATTTTTTTTTTTTGAAATTATTAAAACTAGCGATTCAACATCGCATTACAAGAACCATCATGAATCAAAACGAACACAATACAGAGGTTCAAATAATTTCTGAACCCACCCTATTGAGACCACTTTCATGGAATAAATTTGTTTCATTTCGACTCGAAGGCCTTAAGTAATGCATGTCTCCGTAAATAAACACAAAGCATTATGCATGTAACATTACACCCACTTTAAGCACTCTTCACAAGAGACCGCAATCCGTGCACCGCATATTATACCGGGCTCTTTTACAGTTATTTGAGACGAAGCTGTGGCGCTTTTTGGCGATGGAACAGCGGGCGGCCCATCCACCCGCTCGCTAAATTAGAACCGAAACGCTCGGAGCGACGATAAATATCAAATTTTAATTTTTCCTCCTCCATAATGGTGCGATGTAATGGAGAACAGGAAGAAGCTTTTATTAGTATTGTTCCGGGGAATTTAAGACAACAGGACACTGGCGATCAGGTGTCCGCTGAGTTTCGAACAAATCATAATCCAGAATGTAGGTGGTCGGACGAAATGTCGTACACATACTTTATTCATGACATAAATGTGAACGAAGGTGTGCGCTAACGAAGTTGTTGCCAAGTCTTCTCATGTAATAGATAAAAATGATGCTATTTTACGTCCTTCATCTTTCGTTGAGCAGAAGATTTTTTGGGGAAAAATATTTATCTACCTCGGAGTGAAGGGTAGTAGATACTATAAGAAGACAAACCTGAGGAATAGCAAAATATACCTGAGAGATACCCAAAGAGATACCTAAGATACCATTATACGTCCTTTAGGTATCAACCTGGGAGCTGATTGATGAAATTGATAGACAAGGCTGTAGACCAATAAGACAAAATATATATAGAAGGATCCTATTGGTGGAAGCGGGAGGGCGGGAGGTTGTAATGAACAAAGGATGTAGGACCTACCAACCTGGTTGGTAGTGGACTAACTAACGGCAACCCACGAGAGACCCGATAGTTAGTATATAATTTTCTCCTTTAGTCTCTAGGACCTCCCATTTCAACCCTGGTAAAAATTGGCAGTAGAATCAGTGTTCCAAAATACCATAGACCTACACCCGGCTGTAAGATTTCCAATAGCTTCTATAGCCGGCTACACAATTTTCTCATAGCCTTTTACAGCCGATGGTGATTAAGCAACTCATAGCCAGGCGATAAAGTGTATGCTAAGCGTTACTAATTACGGATGCTAGGACTTAGTGAGTTTTTGGAATACTGCTCTCTTTTTGAGCCGTAGTATCTTGATTTATTTTGCGAGGAAAGCTCCGTACTTTTAATGGATACCTGCCTTTACTAATATATTAGAGCGCCTTCAGTTTCGTATGATACTGTGCAATACCTCTGGTGTGAAATAGTTGCTTCAAGCGCCGTGGTACGCTGCGGCGCGGCAGGCGGGCAGCCAGCGCGAAGCGCGCATTGGCGCCTACAAACCTTACAGGGATACTTCACGCGTTGCGCAATGCGTGAAGTATCCCTGTTAGGTTTGTAGGCGCCAATGCGTGAAGTATCCCTGTTAGGTTTGTAGGCGCCAATGCGCCGCTGCTCCGCTTTGTTTTAGGCTCTAATATTTAATCTCGTGGAGTCAGCGTTTTTCAACTCATGGCTTTGAAATGTTTGCACACTCTGTATGGATTATTCTCATTTTAATTGATGAAAACAAATATGTAGTGAAGGAAAATATAATATGCGTTTTGTAAATATTAGGGTGATTCCGCACAAACTTAAGGATTTACAAAGCACACGAATTTCTACACAATTTCTTATTGCCTTTAATAGCCTCCGATGGTATTTTGAAACGCAGCTCCTATCGCCAATTTTTACCAGGGAATCGATAGCATCGCTCCATACTCCCTATGTCTTCTTTGTCTATAGCTTTGTCTATCAATTTCAAAAATTTGCCCGCAGAGGCGGACAGGCTCTACATTTTTCGGGACTCGCCGAAAGGAGGATCAGTGGTCCAATCCGCGCCACTATTCAAAAGTCAACAACACCCAAAAATTCCGGAAATGGGCCCCTTTGCAGCAAAATACAAACTTCGGGAACAAAAAACGATTAATTTGAAGAAACTGCTGTAATAGTTTGACACCACTGTTGTCAGTCTTGCGAACGATTCTCTTGAAACACATTCAACGTGATAGATGCTGCAATTCATGGATTGAAACTTTGACCCGGCATTTTTGAGAGCATTAAAAAGTTGGACGTGATTTATCGTGCATTATCCCAAGAAGGGAACCGCACTCCAAATGAGATTTTCTTCTCTATAGTTTATCGACGGTGTAAGTCGGAACGTCGCTGGACTTTGGTCCAAATGTCGTTATCTTGCAGCTGTATCGTATGTTAAGCTTCCTAACTTCTCTCTGGAAAACTTAAAATTTGAGCGAAATTTCTCAAACACCGTATTCAAATGACGAGATTTGGGAGCTCCATATTGACGGTGTAAGTCGGCAATCACATAACTCGGTTTTCGACGTCGCAGACTTCCTGTCATACTTTATTTTTTAAACGGGAAACTACTCAACGGAAATTCTTTAAAACCGCCGTGATTTTTCCTCTCTGTGCGAGGAAAATTCTGCAAAAACTTCGAGGAATGGTGCAAGTTTGTTCTCCTTTAAAAAAATAACATAGAGACAGAGATTTTCAGACACCGCAAACGAGATATGTTATTGCCAAATTACACCGTCATTATACTCAGCGTAATGTGGTCATGACGTTACCTCGGCTATGATGGTATGATTACCAACTTGTGCCTATTGAAAAGAGCTTACCATCAAAAGTTGAAAATTAATATTTTTGACCCCTGACCGGTTTTTTGATATGCTGAACAATGGTTCAGTTGCGCTGGCCGCAGAATCGTGCTTTGATGTTTGATTCTTGCAGGTAAGCTAAAAAATTGAGAATTTTCTAAACAGCTACTTTCTACGTTGAATATTAACCGAGCTATCGCGCTTTGAAAAATTCGATTTATAGCGTCATCCCCCGCGGTAGTGACACCCTTGTTTTCTTCCA
>NW_017547337.1:798945-858415 GCF_001854935.1 Bemisia tabaci | reverse complement strand
GTCGCAGGCAAATAGTAAAATTAGGCATTTTGTCAAATGCCTAGGCAAATAGTTAAATATTCTAACTTAGATTGAAATTGAAATTCTTTTCCTAATTTCAGACAAAATCATTCATTGCTCCAGCAAGAATAAATTCTCAGTAAAAATTTGCACACCTAATAGTGTTTTAAACAATTTTTAGCTCCTGAAGAGACACTGATCTTGACATTTTCAGCAGGTCGTAAAATACAGAATTTTTGGAATTACAACATTTAAACATTTGAGAGGCAATTGAAGAGGAAGAGACAAAAAGAGTTCGTAGGTTTCATGAGTTATTTCCCCAAAAAACAGTGAAAAATTGTGAGCTCTTTGCCATAAATTCGCAAAATTTTGTAGACCGTCCAAATTTGACAAAATGCCTGATTTCACTATTTGCCTGCGACATATCCAGCCCGTTACCTGCAAGTAGTCGTTCGTTTTACATATTAGCAGACATCTCTTACATTGTTTCTTTCCTCAATTCGATGCGTATTTCACGAGTAATGGATCAGTTAAGGTAGTCACAGAATCATGCTTTGACGATTTGGGTCAGTTCATAGATTTCCGTATTTTGTGTTTAGCTGGGGTAAATCACTGCAGTCCTTTTTGAGGGCCCATTTTCAAAATTCACAAATTTCGGTTGAGATCTGGGCTTCATCGAGGCGCTGCTGCTGACTTTCCGAGGGAGATCGGGACGTCCGGATATATTTATGTTCTGTGAAACGCGCGTTGCGGGTTGCGGGCTGCGCGGCAGTCGGGCGCGGGGCAAAAGTTCATCGGAGTTCAACGAGGTGTCGCAGTCGTTCCGGTCCGTTCCCGAATTCCGGTGACGAATTTGTGAACCGTACATTCCAGGCTCCCCGCGACAAATCAAGAATCTTACCAACCTGACTCGCGTCGTCGTGCTGGTGGCGACAAATCATTGCTGACAGTGCTCGGGATTCACACGGAGTATCGGCAAATTGGACGTATTTCTGCCAAACGGAACTATGTGCATTAAGACATGAGCCCTGAGATCCATAAGATTATATACATAACAGGACTCATGTCATGATGCACATAGTTGCGTGTGGCAGAAATACGTCCAATTGTTAACCGTCTACTTTAGGTGCAGGATAATCCATACTTTAGTTACATGGGATTTTTTTTTTCGGTCGCAAAAACTTGACACGGTACGGTTCTTCTAACCCTCTCTTATTAATATATTGAATGTAGATGGATCATTTGAGCACAAAAGATATATACGAATAAATTGATAGATTTCCGAGAGGTAGATTCTCGCAAAAATCACGCTCAGCCTATAAAAATAACTTTTACGAGTCATTTCTTGACTTACAATCCTGCCGTGCTAAGGAAAAACGCCGTATGAACCCTCAGGCGTTTCCAAATTTCCGTTTATAAAACAAGAATTTCCTGGTACCTTAACTTATGAATATTTTTTCCCCCAATTTTTCAGATATTGTTGTTTGCAATTTCATCTAAAGTTTCTGAACATTTCAAGGAAAAATTTTCACAAATTTCCTCAAAAATGAACATTTTATCGAAGGAAATTTGGCAACTCTCGGTTGTTCATACGGCGTTCTTCCTTAGCACGGCAGAATTGAGGGGGTTGGAGGACAAGGCGCATAAGTGCAGTTTTTGCTATTTCGAGAGATACGTGCCTGAAATTTTGAAATTATGTGTATTCCTATGCCGGAGAGAAAGTTCAAACTAACTTTTTGATGTTTAAAACTTGGAATTCGGGAGCAAAATTTTCATAGAATTAAGACTAATTTTAGTCGAAATCATTATTACATCAACTTTTTTAAAAACTGTACTTACGCGCTTTGCCCTCCAAGCCCTCAATTCACATGACACGAACATTTTATCGCGCAAGTTTTATCACGCATTTTCATACTTCTTTCATGTCCGGAATTTTACGTCTTATTGTTCACCCCGATCAAGTTTGCTCGGGAGGAGCTGAAAAAGAGGTTGCTACAATTTGAAGTCTGCAATAAAAGAAGACGCAAATTTGAATAAAAATTTCTGCGAATTTTCAATCTACTATTCCCAGGGCTCAATTTTATGTATGAAAGTGTATGCCAACGCCTTCGTTGTGTCCAACCATAAATAGATTTGCAATAATTCGCTAGGACTCTGTAGAGTGCATAAAATTCCGATCCTTGATAGAAAAATTAACTGAATTTTCCGCGACGTCATGCAACGTGAGATCCCTGACTTCAAAGTGTGACGTGCTAAGAGGCGATATGAGAATGATCGATTTTCGATGTTTTCCCTTTTGAAGCTAAGGTAAAGGATCGATTATTAAGGTGTTCTTTGCAAACACCCTGTTTATCGATCCTTTTCCATAGGTTTGAATGGCAGATCAATCGATATATCGCAAAGCACGCCACGCCACTGGACGTGCTTTATGAGCGGCTCCTTATGAAAATTCGTTTTGCAGCGGCAACCTAACATTTCATGGGTCTTTCAATCGGGCACGTGCCTCCAGTTATCATGGAAGCGAAGGCATCTGCAAGACGACGAAACATCCGTTACGAGATTTTTCTCTCTTTTTTTTCTCTCGAGATGTAGCCGCATCTTGTTATTTCACAAATCACCGCCGATAATGGCTATCTCCTTACCTCTACCTCTTGATTTTGCACTTGTTTTAGCTAACTAGGGTCTCAGGTCTAACTAGGGTCGGAGTCCCAGAGTTGAAACGCGAGCCAAGAGTCAGATCGGCTTTGACCGTACCGTATCTAACAACCAAGTACGATTCAGCCAAAACTTATTTATGTACAAATTTTATACTATATAATATGAAGAAAATCTAACCACAAAACAAGATCATGTGAAGTCCAAATTGCGCGTCTCAGGATAGGTCACACTTTTTTCAGTCACAATCATATCATCTCCGAAGAAAATAAACCCATATGTAACTTCTGTAATTTATCACCTCTAACCATCAAACACGTAATTAAGTACTGCTCTGCCCTCAGATATCTCCAATCACAGATCTGCTCCCCTACAATCAACAAAAATACAAATCCACTCACATGCGATGAACCCAATGTTGCTACCAAAATTCTGAAACTCTTCACCTCTCTTAATTTAAAAATCTAAATTTTCGTATATACTCTTATTTTCAAAATTCTCTGTAAAGACCTCAATAGCCTGTGACGCTGAATGTCTGAGAACATACTAACTAACTAACTAACTAACTATTATAATATAATATATTACAATATAATATAATAGGTTATAATATTATATAATAATAATTTCATAATCATAATCATCATAATCACAATATATAATTCTGCAAGCCCGAACCTTAGGGTCAAAATTCAACGGGAGCCGGCAGGCCGATCCGGGGACGTGTGGTACCGGTTTGACTGTCCCGGTCTCCCGATGGCGGGAAAAATAGAGGGATCGCGCTGCGGGTCCCACGCCCCTTGCTCCCTTTGAAAGATAGGTTATCCCGTTCGTCTCGTCGGGAGATGCGCGATTTTTTCGTTATTTCCGGGCGCTTTTTTTCGGTCAGCTGATGATTCAACTTCCCGAAGCGTTTTTCGTCTGGCAAATCGCCCCGGATGATGGATTTACGGCAAAAGCGTACTTCATACTTTTTCGTAAATGAACTATATTCGGACGACACTGGAAAAAAACACATTGGATCTAGAGCCCAGACTCTTAAAAACATTGACAAGAAAAAATACTCTTGATTCAATCAGATTTAAGCTTAAATCAAGAACCAAGCCTCTTAATTTGAGCGGATTTCCTTTTGATTTAAGCTTAAATCTGATTGAATCAAGAGTCCTTTTTCTTGTCAATGTTTTCAAGAGTCTGGACTCTAAATCCAATATGTTTTTTTCCAGTGGACGGGAAGTTCGGATATCAACCTTTGAACTATATTTAAACAAATCGATGACCAAAATGCGAAGCCACGCATCTCTTTTTGCGACGTTTCTCAGAGAAAATATTTTATCGGGAGAAACGAGGCAACGTTGGAGTGCTCACACGTCGTCGAAATACAACATGGGCCTTTTCAGCCCCATGGTTTGATGTCGCGATTGTCCGCGATGTGTTTGAATAATCGCGCCAAACACGGTACGGTCGGCGTCACACTCATATCAGCGCCTGCAAGACTGTGGGAATACTTCACGCATTGCGCCAAACAGCACGGTCGGCGCCGGACGCATATTAGCGCCTACAAGACCGCATGAATACTTCTCGCATTGCACCAAACACAATGCGAGAGCTGCTTGAGATAACTACTCGACCACGAGTATAGGCACACTGCATTTAACTGGGTTGCAGGCGCATGACATTGTGAACATGACTCGACACTCGACTGAGCTCCCTTCCCTATGGCTTGCGTGACGCTAAAATCGCCGCAAAACTAAGTCCTCGCGTCATTTCCTCTGACGGCCCCTGCCCGGTTTTTACCCCAATTTAAGGGTGAATATGTATCGTGATTGGACCACGTTTAACAGACAGGAACCAAGCCACATCAGCTGTTGCCAAATTTAACTGGGAAATTTCATTTTTTGCGAGAGAACGTTCTGCGGATTTCTTTGAAATGTTTAAGGAATTTGCTTCATACTATAGAGAAAATTCACTGAAATTTGCACAAAAATCCGCACAATCGTTTTCATGTCAAAAATTAAATTGCCCAATTATATTTGGCAATAGCTGATGTGGCTTGGTTCCTTTCTATTTAAAGCGGTCCGATTGCAACGATTCAGAAACTCTGATGATGTTTAATCGATGCAGCGATTCTGAAATTTGAATCGCATTAAATTAATTTTTGCTTACTACAATGAAAACAAAAGGAACGAAAATATCGCGTCGAAATTTTTTGATATTTTTTTTTAAATCATTCCAGAAATTTCGAAACTTCTAAAAAACCTGTATGTTGTAAAAACTCAGAAAAAAAATAGCTTTTTAAAAGCGGTGTTCAAAAATAAGACGTCAAAAGTGATGCATAACTTTGCAATCAAAGATAAATACGCTTTCTTTCGGGCTTTTGAATCCATTCATCAATGAAATAACTGAATGAGATTAGAGAATTTAGTAAATCTAGTTTCCAGCTTACATCTGGATTAATATTAATTTCATGCCTCTGAACAAATGAAAATCGGCCTCCTCGCATCCTTTCCACCAATAGCCGTGACTTTCACCCTTCGAAACCTTTCAACAAATTATCATTGATAACTCAATGCGAATAGGAAACCTGATTAATTTGACAGGATTAATGGCTCTACGCATTAGTTTGTGCGGGTATATTTATGGAGTGTGGTGTGTGTCGCGTCTGTGAGGAATTCTCAGGTTTAACCTCTGCAGCAGAGCCGTGGTAATTAAAACTGTCAACAGTTATGAAGAGGTCTCCCGTGCATATACCTCCCCGCTGGTCGTTTTTCTTTCCCGATGCCCATTCTGCCCTGCTCAGGAAAAATGTCGTATGAACCTTCAGGCGTTGCCAAATTTCCTTTGGTAAATCACCAATTTTCCGAAAAAATTGTAAAGATTCTTCCTCCAATTTTTCCGATAATTTTGTTCTCAATTTCACCTAAAGCTCCCGAAAATTTCAAGGAAAAACATTCTTAACTTTCTTCGAAAATAACTATTTTCTGAAAGAAAATGTGGCAACTCTCGAATGTTCATACGGCGTTTTTCCTTAGCACGGCAGCATTGCAAGGCGCATTAATATGCAGCGAGATGCGATAACAATTAAGGATTCTTCCGAGTGGAACTTTCAGCGATGATCGCACCGAGACTTGTGCTTTTTCAGCGGGCAAATGTATTGACTGGACATGGAGGAATGAGAGGCCAAGTTTATTAGGATCATAAATTTATAATAAACGCATTCCCGTATGAATAGCTCGTTAGGATTCCTTGTTTACGGCCTCCGTTCCCGATGAGCACCCAAACCGTTGGGAACAACACAGCGAAATGTGCGCGGAGAGAGTTTTTGACAGAATTAATTTTTGTCCACCAAATTCATGTCTACATCATGGAAGTGGCAATCGACCTTTACCGGACTCGAAGACAACTTTCAGACGGAGTGGAAGCAATGATGTTTCTTAAGTTTAACGCATAGACGCTCCGACAATAAATCATTCATACTTCATGTGCAACCATCCAAGGTAAAAAGGTTCTCAATGTGTAAAAATTAAAATTGAGTAATTGACATCGAAACATACATTAGGAGTGCTTCACCATCATTTTGGGGTGACAAATCTGCAGTCCACAGTAAAAAAGGCCGTAACTCCAATCAACTCTTTGCATTATTCTTCCGCACATGCTGTACTATTACGAGAAAACTTGATGAATAAGATGCTTCATTTTGTAAATGTAAATTCCCAGTTATTTGCCACAGTTATTTTAGAACTAAGAAGGATGAATCGTCGTTACTTTTTCGGTAAAAATCTGAAAAAATCAAGAATGGAATTACGGCGTTTTTGCCGAGGACGGCAGAAATGCGTAATATTTTGAACCAAACCGAGGGAATGCTCAAGGGTTTCCTGCATAAGACTTAATGTAGAGAATAAACTTTAACCCCTCTTTTCACAATTTTATTCCTTGTTTCGACTCAGTTCTTGGCAGAAGGAAATATGCGGCCAGTGGAGCTAAAAAATACTCTTAACTCAATTTTTTCGAGAATGTGGGTTAGTTTCTTTCTGATAAACTCGGTCCATATATATGTCGAAGGCAATTAGTCAAATCAGGCATTTTGTCAAATGCGTAGGCCGGCGGAAGTCAAATTTTGACAGTTTATATGGAATTTTGTAACTTTATGGCGAGAATTTACGGATTTTCAATATTTTGTGAAGAATATAACTTTTCAAATTCGCGAGCTCTCCTCGTTCCTTCCTTTTTATATGCCTTCAGTACATTTAAATGTTAAAATTTTAAAAATTCCATGTTATATGACGCGCTGAAAATTTCATGATACATGTGCGCTCAAAATCTTAAAATTGTTTAAAATACTATCGTATGCTGCATATTTTTGACAGATTACGAAATTCTGTAAATTTATGACGAAATATCCAATAATTTGGAAAAAATGACTCATCAAAATAATCTACGAACTCCACTTGTTTCTCCCACTTCAACTCTCAAAATCGTTTCAGATACTATTGTATGCTGCATATTTTTACAGAGAATTCTTTCTTACAGGAGCAACGAATCATTTTGTTTAGAATTATGGTAAAAAAATCAAAATTTCAATCTAAGTAAGAATATTTGACTTTTTGTCTAGGCATTTGATAAAATGCCTGATTTGACAGTTGCCTTCGACATACATACCCTTCAGGAGAAAAACGTGGATAAAAGCTAATTAATGTTTGCGCAGATGTAGGGTGCTCATTTTGACGGTGAGTTGCTCGGCAGAAGCTCTTCTGCGGACCGATTATTGAAACTGATAGATAAAGCTATAGACAAAGACGACAAAAGGGATTTTGAGGGATCCTATTGGTGGAAACGGGTTGTTGCAATGGACAAAGGAGGTAGGCAATAGACTAACCAGCGGCAACCCACGAGAAACCCGACAGTTAGTCTATCATTTTCCCCCTCAGTCGATGAGAACCACCCATTTCAACCGATAGAATTGCTTTATACTTCCTACGTCATCTTTGTCTATCGCTTTGTCTATCAGTTTCAATAATCGCCCCGCTGGAGGAGGTTGTGCGGTGATGGTGGCACACGCGCAGGAGCCGCGGCGGACGCCCTCACGGCGATGACGCGAAACCTGAGCTAATCACCGCTGCCCCAACATTCGGAGCCTTCAACGTGACTCTCCTTTGGACCGAGAACCCGCACAAATTGCACGATTCCACGCCAACTTCATTGTAATTGCTTTATAATCATATTATCACCGAGCTTTGAGCCCTCGTCGCTGCCCTCAGCATTTCAACGACGTTCATTTCCCGAGCTGCGTCACGGACTCGACCACGATATCCGAGTCGATATTTTTTAATGCCACGTCGCGCGTCGACGGCTGAAATCAGAGACGACGAGCCTCAATTGGACGTATTTTTGCCGAATAGAACTATGTGCTTAATTTGAAGTAAAGCTCTTTTTTTATCGGGATGCATTTTGGATTTTTGACTTCACTGGGAAAAAAAAACACATTGGATCTAGAGTCCAGACCCTTGAAAACATTGACAAGAAAAAATACTCTTGATTCAATCAGATTTAAGCTTAAATCAAAAGGAAGTCCGCTCAAATTAAGAGGCTTGGTTCTTGATTTAAGCTTAAATCTGATTGAATCAAGAGTATTTTTTTCTTGTCGATGTTTTTAAGAGTCTGGACTCTAGATCCAATGGGTTTTTTTCCAGTGTTGACCTTTGTTTTACCAGCGTCCACCATGTGACTTAATAGTGTTTACAGTTTACCATGTAGCCTGAGGATGATCTGATGAACGAAATAGCTATCACTGACTAAAATCTACAACCAAGTGATCGAGAAAAACAAAGGTAAAATAAAAAATTCAGAACTATGTGCATTATGACGTGAGCCCTGTTGTACATATATTCATATGGGTCTCAGGGCTCATGGCTTGATGCACATAGTTCTGTCTGGCAGAAATAGTCCGATTCGTCGCTTCTCGGACGTGTGGGCGTATCTCAATTTCCTCCCGAGTTCCGTATAACTCTGTGCTTTGCGGGGCTTATTTGAAAATAGAGATACGCCAGACATACCCTTGCGTCGCATAATAAGATAACCAAAATATGGAAGTATTTCTGCAAAACGGAACGGAGACGTGTGGGAAAGATGTGGTGAGCGAAATTTCGTGCGAAATTCTGACAAAGAAAAACTTCGAAGAAACAATCCGATGAAGGTTTGATGTCTGATAAGTAATCGAAAAATTTGACACGAACCGATGATAAATGAGCGTTTGCTCCAGAATATTAAGTGTGAAAAATAGTCAACTCGGGCCGCGATATTGCTACACTATATGCAGAGAAAGGGGAAAAGAAAAGAAAAATAATTGGACGTGTTTCTGCTAAATGAAACTATAGACGAGTGAGAAAGATCCCTGGTAAAAATTGGCAGTAGAATCTGTGTTCCAAAATACCATAGACGTAAAGCCGGCTGTAAGATTTTCAATAGCTTCTATAGCCGGCTGCACAATGTCTTATGGCCTGTTATAGCCGATGGCGATTAAGCAACAGTCAGGCGATAAAGTGTATGCTAAATGTTACTAATTACGGATGTTAGGACTTAGTGAGTTTTTGGACTACCGCTCTATTTTTGGGCCGTAGTATCTTGATTTATTTTGCGCGGAAAGCTCCATTCTTTTGAAGGATGCCTGCCATTCCTAATATGTTGGAGCGCCTTCAATTTTGTATGCTACTGTGCAATACCTCTGGTGTGAAATAGTTGCTTCAAGCGCCGTGGCACGCTGCGGCGCGGCGGGCGGGCAGCCAGCGCGAAAAGCGCATTAGCGCCTACAAACCTAACAGGGATACTTCACGCATTGCGCAATGCGTGAAGTATCCCTGTTAGGTTTGTAGGCGCTAGTGCGCGCTTATCGCTGGCAGCGCGCCGCTCCGCTCTGTGTTAGGCTCAAATTTATAATATCGCGGAGTCAGCGTTTTTCAACTCTTGATTTTGAAATGNATCTGCAGTCCACAGTAAAAAAGGCCGTAACTCCAATCAACTCTTTGCATTTTTCTTCCGCACATGCTGTACTATTACGAGAAAACCTGATAAGTAAGATACTTCATTTTGTAAATGTGAATTCCCAGTGGAATTTTGTCCAGTGTGCCACAGTTACAACAGAACTAAGAAGGATAAATGGTCGTTAATTTTTCGGTAAAAATCTGAAAAAATCAAGAATGGAGTTGCGGCGGCGTTTTGCTGAGAACGGCAGAAATGCATAATGATTTTGAACCAGACCGAGGGAATACTCAGGAGTTTGAAGTTTGCAATTCGAACTTGGTGAAGTCTCGAGAAAAAACCATTAAAAATTTAGTCTTAAATTATAGCGCGTAAAATTGCTAGATTACATTGCAAAGTTATACTCTTCACTGGGACTTTGTTTTTTTTAAATAATTCCTTAGTTTCGTTTATATTGGACAAAATTTGTTCAAATTTTTGCCCGTTAAAGAACATTCTTTTCAAATTTTTAGTGAAGATTTGTCTTGTGTTTTCTCCAAATCCTAGAGGTTTCAAAAGTTAGAAATACGTGCAAAGATGTCCTTTCGATCCAACATTGTTCTACTGTATATGTCGTAGGCAAATAGTCAAGTTAGGCATTTTATGAAATTCCTAGACAGATGGATAAATTTTGACAGATTATACAATTCTGCAAATTTATGGCGAAGCGCGAAGAATTCAAGAATTTTCAATAATTGGGGAAAAATAACTCATCAAATCTATGAACTCCACTTATTTCGCCCTCCTCAAATCTAAAGCTCGTTTCAGATACTACCGTATGCTGCATATTTTTACAGAGAATTCTTTCTTACAGGAGCAACGAATTATTTTGTTTCAAACTAGGGTAAAAATATCAACATTTCAACCCAAGTAAGAAATTTGACTATTTGCCTAGGCATTTGATAAAATGCCTGATTTGACAGTTGCCTTCGACATACATACCCTTCAGGAGAAAAACGTGGATAAAAGCTAATTAATGTTTGCGCAGATGTAGGGTGCTCATTTTGACGGTGAGTTGCTCGGCAGAAGCTCTTCTGCGGACCGATTATTGAAACTGATAGATAAAGCGATAGACAAAGACGACAAAAGGGATTTGGAGGGATCCTATTGGTGGAAACGGGTTGTTGCAATGGACAAAGGAGGTAGGTAATCGACCAAGTAACGGCAACCCACGAGAAACCCGACAGTTAGTCTATCATTTCCCCCCTTAGTCGATGAGAACCACCCATTTCAACCAATAGAATTGCTTTATAATTCCTATGTCATCTTTGTCTATCGCTTTGTCTATCAGTTTCAATAATCGCCCCGCTGGAGGAGGTTGTGCGGTGATGGTGGCACACGCGCAGGAGCCGCGGCGGACGCCCTCACGGCGGCGATGACGCGAAACCTGAGCTAATCACCGCTGCCCCAACATTCGGAGCCTTCAACGTGACTCTCCTTTGGACCGAGAATCCGCACAAATTGCACGATTCCACGCCAACTTCATTGTAATTGCTTTATAATCATATTATCACCGAGCTTTGAGCCCTCGTCGCTCTGCCCTCAGCATTTCAACGACGTTCATTTCCCGAGCCGCGTCACGCCGTCACGGACTCGACCACGATATCCAAGTCGATATTTTTTAATACCACGTCGCGCGTCGACGGCTGAAATCAGAAACGACGAGCCTCAGTTGGACGTATTTCTGCCAAACAGAACTATGTGCTTAATTTGAAGCTGAAGCTCTTTTTTTATCGGGATGCATTTTGGATCTTTGACTTAACCTTTATTTTACCAGTGTCCACCATGTGACTTAATAGTGTTTGCCATGTAGCCTGAGGATGATCTGGATTACATTTTGCAATAAGGAACCACTATTTCTGGCTAATTTTAGAAACAACATATATGCCATTGATTTCCCAATGCAGATACATGATTTTATGGAAGAGGCAGAGATAGTGGTTCCTTATTGCAAAATTTAATCCATCTGATGATCGAAATAGCTATCACTGACTAAAATCTACAACCAAGTGATCGGGAAAAACGAAGGTAAAATGAAAAATCCAGAACTATGTGCATTAAGACGTGAGCCCTGTTGTACATATATTCATATGGGTCTCAGGGCTCATGACTTGATGCACATAGTTCCGTTTGGCAGAAATAGTCCGATTCGTCGCTTCTCTGACGTGTGGGCGTATCTCAATTTCTTCCCAAGTTCCGTATAACTCTATGCTTTGCGGGGCTTATTTGAAAATAGAGATACGCCAGACACACCCTTGCGTCGCATTATAAGATAACCAAAATATGAAAGTATTTCTGCAAAACGGAACGGAGACGTGCAGACGTGTGGGAAAGATGGGGTGTGCTCGTGGTGAGCGAAATTTCGTGCGAAATTCTGACAAAAAAAAACTTCGAAGAAACAATCCGATGAAGGTTTGATGTCTGATAAGTAATCGAAAAATTTGACACGAACCGATGATAAATGATCGTTTGCTCCAGAATATTAAGTGTAAAGACAGTCTTCTCGGGCCGCGATATTGCTACGCTATATGCAAAGAAAGGGGAAAAGAAAAAAAATAATTGGACGTGTTTCTGCTAAATGAAACTATAGACGAGTGAGAAAGATCCCTGGTAAAAATTGGCAGTAGAATCTGTGTTCCAAAATACCATAGACCTAAAGCCGGCTGTAAGATTTTCAATAGCTTCTACAGCCGGCTGCCCAATTTCTTATGGCCTTTTATAGCCGATGGCGACTAAGCAACAGTCAGGCAATAAAGTGTATGCTAAATGTTACTAATTACGGATGCTAGGACTTAGTAAGTTTTTGGACTACCGCTCTATTTTTGGGTCGTAGTATCTTGATTTATTTTGCGCGGAAAGCTCCGTTCTTTTGAAAGATGCCTGCCGTTCCTGATATGTTGGAGCGCCTTCAATTTCGTATACTACTGTGCAATACCTCTGGTGTGAAATAGTTGCTTCAAGCGCCGTGGTACGCTGCGGCGCGGCGGGCGGGCAGCCAGCGCGAAAAGCGCATTAGCGCCTACAAACCTAACAGGGATACTTCCCGCATTGCGCCATGCGTGAAGTATCCCTGTAAGGTTTGTAGGCGCTAGTGCGCGCTTGTCGCTGGCAGCGAGCCGCTCCACTCTGTGTTAGGCTCAAATTTATAATATCGCGGAGTCAGCGTTTTTCAACTCTTGATTTTGAAATGTTTGCACATCCTGTATGGATTATTCTCATTTTAATTGATGAAAAAAAAATACGTATTAAAGGAAAATATAATGTGTATTTTGTAAATATTATGATGGTTCCGTATGAAACTTAATGATTTCCAAAGCACACGAATTTCTACACAATTTCTTATAGCTTTTTATAGCCGATGGCGATAACGTATATAAAGCCCGGCGATAGGAACTATAGCCCGGCTGTGTGCTTTTTTATCGTTTCGTATAGCCCGTCTATATGATTTGCTCCGCTTTCTACAGCCAGTTATAGATTTTCTATTGCCTTCTTTAGCCGGCTTTAAGAATTCCTATGGTATTTTGAAACGCAGCTCCTATCGCCAATTTTTACCAGGGATGGGGTGTGTTCTAAAACGGTGGATATGAAAGAATGTAAAAGTGGGCGTGATTCCTTTTATGGACATGGAAAATCGAATTTTAAATTAAAATAAACGGAACTAAACGCCAACTGAAGGTGTAAATGAGCTGTGGGCATGTGACAAAAGCGTTGTGGACAGGGCTAATTGTTAATGCGGCATCGTTGAATTTGTCATCATATCAATGGTATATCGACGGTGTAAGTCGGCAATCGCACATAACTCGGTTTGCGACGTTGCAGACTTCCTGTCACACTTTATTTTTTGAATGGAAAGCTACTCAACGGCAATTCTTTGAAGCTGCCGTGTTTTTTCTTCTCTGTCCGAAGAAAATTCTGCACAATTTTCAAGGAATGATGTCACTTTGTTCTCTTTTAAACAAATTACATAGAGGTGGAGATTTTCAGACACCGCAAAAGAGATATCGACGGTGAAACTACCAAACCACGTATCTCGTTTGCGGTGTTTAAAAATCTACGCTCACATTCTATTTTTTTGAAGTAGACCAAATCAATAACATTCCTTGAAATTTTCACAGAATTTTCTCCGCACGATGAGGAAAAATCACACAAATTTTCAAGACTGGACGTTAAGTAGTTTTTCATTTAAAAAATAAAGTAAGACTGGAAGTCTGCGACGTCGCAAACCGAGATACGTGGTTTGGTAGTTTCACCGTCGATATGTGATTGCGGACTTACGCCGTCGATATGGAGCTCCAAAACCTCGTCATTTGAATACAGTGTTGAAAAAATTCCGCTCGAATTTTAAGTTTTCCAGAGAGAAGTTAGGAAGCTTAACATAGTACGATACTGCTGCAAGATAAAGACATTTGGACCAGAGTCCAGCGCTGCCCAGACCAAGTGACCACGTTTGAAAAACGGAAAAAAAATCCTGGCGTTGTTGCGAAACAGCGGTCAACCTTACAAGTTACTGCACGATCTGATATTTTTAGGTGCAACGCCGATTTGATTACACGATCATATTAATTAGAGGGAATCCCGTTGCGGCACGCAGCGCTTTAGTTGCTCCCAAGCACGCGATCCCAGGAGCCAATTGACATGCCGCGCTCTCTGCAGTCACAATTAACTTATTACGCTCGTTCGGTATTATCTTGTACCGGCATCACTAGAATTGAACGGCTTCCAGATTCCACCTTGGCTCCTTCGTCTTTTAGGCGATCGCATGTTTTTTTTTTTAATTCTTTGAATTGGTATTTTTCCATTTCACTGACTTTGTATGTACCGTTTTCTTGTGAAACTAAATACAAGGGGGCGATATTCGGAAAGATGATTACGTGTTCGATTTGGTTCCTCCCGGAAGAAGGCGGCGTGAACGTCCGGCGGAATGATAATTGAAATTGATGGACAAGCGATCCTAAGGGTGAAATTTTATGGTTGCAATGGACAAAGCAGGGAAGTAATGGACTAACTAACGAAATTCCACGACGGGCTCTTTGGTTAGTCCATAATTTTCGAGCTTTGTCCATTGCAACCACGAGCTTCCAGCAATAAAATCACCCCCATTTTCCCTGCGTTTCCCGTGTCTGCAGTTTCTTATATCAGTAAAAAAATCAGCCTGCGGTAAGTGGTTGGTGGCAAGGGGCGATGAAAGAGATCAGAAGATGTCATTTGCCTGATTATCTGTAGAAAGACAGTGCAAGGGACTGCATCGTGTAATAAGAAACTATTCATGGTACGTCCATAATAACCCTTATCTGTGTAGGTATAAATGTTACATATGTTATATCTAAAGTGAACCAATAATAGTAGTTCTCGTTGCAAAATGCAGCCCAAACGGATGCAGTTCTACTAAACGAAACTAGAGACGTGTGGGAAATATGGGGTGTGCTCGTCGTGAGCTGCATAAGAATCAATGTAAAAGTGGACGTGATTCCTTTTGTGGAAGTGGAAAAGTGGGATATATCAAACGGAACCAAGCGCCAAAATATGCGGCACTCATGAGCCATGGGAATGGGAAAAGAGCGTTGTGGATAGGGCTCATGAGTTAATGCGACATCGTTGAGCTCGTTGAGCCCGGTCGTCGCCGCTGACGTCACTAGCGCGTTATGATTCCCATTCATTCTAATAAACTAACGAGCACACTCCTTCTTTCTCACCCGTCTCTGGTTCCGTTTGGAATAAGTACGTATCTCCACTCATTATTTTTAGACTGTTTGATAATGATGAGAGGCAAAAAAATTGCCAACTCTGTTTTTAGTGACTATGCGTTTTACAAAGAGGAGCAGAATTCGATAAGTGTGACTAGCATACGTACATTTTTAGCAAAGCAAGTTGAGTTTAAGAAAGCAGATTTTCAGAGCTAGGTAAAAAACCTCCCTCAATATTGTCATGAGAACTAAGTTGAAAGCAGGTTAGGTCATTTTTGTTCTTAAACATCTTATTGTATTTAAAATGCAGATTTCATTACGAAAAAATAAATAAAAAAAAACAAAATGAAGCGAAAAGGTAAAACCACTTACGAAGAACCGCGTGCAACAAAAAATGCATCTTTTACTGACGAGCAAGACGTCAAGTTGACGTCGAATATCTCCATGTTTAACATGTTGTAACGAGATATTCATACAGTGGCGTGATACGGCTTCTATAGTTCACAGCAATCAGTTTGAAACATTGTTTATATCATTTCTTTACTCCTGTCTGAATTTATATACTCAGGCTTGGCCAAAGAAACTTGTTCCCATTTAAAAATCACCCTGCGCTAGGCTAAAAAGAATAACTTTAAACCTGTCGTTAAAGGTTCACTCAAGAGTCAAGATCCAGATCCTTCCTTTCAGTTTGCTAAAAGCCTGTTTCGTGAGCCAAAGGAGATTGCTGATAGAAATAGCTCCGTATGACAATTTTATTCGCCTTTTACGCGGCGCGCACGTTTAAGCACCTCCGTCATAAAATAGGCCCATAAAGGCGCAACCGGTGCGGCGCGGTGTTCAGGACTGCGGAGCCCTTGACACCAGACGACGAACATCTACTTATCCGGGCCCGATCGAGGCCCACTCGGCCGCCAATCGCCCTGGCAAAAGAGAGCTTATGTTTTAATACGTAGCAAAAAAGTAATTATAATGAGCGTAATAGCGAATTCCTGTTACCCCTAACATTTATTAAGTGCACCAGATCATGGTTAACAAAATGTTGCACGTTGCGCGTCACAGGGTGGCCTACAATGCAACTTCATTCGCTCTAATATGAGTGGGCAGCCGGAACATTTTCTTTGGAGGGGGACAACTACTCTCCGAAGACAAGACTTCTACGATGACAGAGGGTTAGGTGGAAAAAATTGATGAAAAATATCCAACCAAGAGTATCTACGGTTGTGAGCGCACCTTCATACTTTGCCGGCCAAGGATAACTTGGACTACATCTTGCAATTAGGAACCACAATTTTTGGTTCATTACAGGGACAACATACGAGGGGGGACCCAAAAAAAACCGGAATTTCGCTGTAACTTGGCAACAATGGAAAATATTCGGGTTCCACCGCTAGGAGGTGTAACTAGGAGCTATGGAGAGTCACTAGGCCAAATTTCAACATCGTAGCACATTTTCTTTCCATTTTGGCGAGACTTGGCTTCAGGGGCGTTTGGCGACTTCGTAGTTTTTTAAGATGAGTCAATTTCAGTAACAACACTTAGAGCTCAAATTTTTCTTTCTTGCTCGATAAAAATACGGTTTTCTCTGTTAACCTTTTAAAGTGCTGCTTCCAAAGGACAAGCCTTATCAAAAAGTTCAGTGTAATTACGGTTTTTCAGTTTCAAAATGGTCTGTATCGCCCGAAACCCCTGTATGGCTCTAAACCGCTATCGCCATCGGCTAGAACCGCTGAAAACATGAAATAAATCGCGTTTTTGCGAATGAATATGGTTAAATATCGTTTCGTCCACTAGCAGATATCACTTGGATGTAATACAGAAATATTCAGAACATTGCTGTGAAAAATTTTGGCATAAAACGCGTTGTTGCCGAATTGATCCCCTATTTTGCGCTCTAGCCGGTGACGACCGCTTGGCGTTCAGCCTACGTTCGAACAATAAATCGCACTTTAAAACAAAGAAAAACATTTGTTCACTTATGTTATAGGTAAATCATGTTCTCTGCAACATTCACTTCAAAAATTGACAGAGTTTAGCCGCACACAGCCTATGAAAATCACCTATCTTAAAAAACTACGAAGTCGCCAAACACCCCTGAAGCCAAGTCTTGCCAAAATGGAAAGAAAATGTGCTACGATGTTGAAATTTGGCCTAGTGACTCTTCATAGCTCCTAGTTACACCTCCTAGCGGTGGAATTCGAATATTTTCCATTGTTGCCAAGTTACAGCGAAATTCCGTTTTTTTTTGGGTCCCCCCTCGTATGTGCCATTAGTTTCCTCATGTAGGCAGATGCTTCCATAGAGGAACCTGAAATTGTGGTTTCTTTCTGCAAAATAAGGTCCATTTTTTTAACGGCAACGTCCCCTGTTTCGGTTCTGCGTCCTCTTGGTTCAAAATGATGTTCAATTTAAGGATAGAGAAAGAGGAAAGGAGAAAAAGATAACATGAGGAGGTCAAAAGATTTGAGAAGATACGTTCCCAGTGATCTAGCCTTAGCAAAAAGATCGGTACTCCCCGTAATTGCTAAAGGAGTTCAGAGCTTTAATTCTCATACCCCCCTTTCCTTTTTTCTTGCCTTTTTCCATCTCTCTCTCTTTTTCAGTGGCGTGGCGTGATTTGCGATATATCGATTGATCTGCCATTTAAACCTATGGAAAAGGATCGAAAAACAGGGTATTCGCAACGAACACCATAATCGATTCTTCATCATAGATTCAAATGACTGCTCACTGTCTGGAAAGACCCTGACGAGAGAATTCATTAAATGCAATGATGAATGACGTCATCCACTGCGTTTAGAAAGAGTGAAGCCCCGTATACATCGGACGGAAATATACCTTGATTTAAAGTGGATTTTTTCGGTTCCTGCTCATCCTCGAGACTGTACCATTCAAACCTGATTCTATAATTTATGTATATCAAACTTTCTGCTCAAAATAATGAACTACTCCGAAATAATCTATCTATAGGTATACTGTACACAAACTTGAAAAATATCATATTTTGGTGATGAAAATAATTAGATATTTCCACCTTTAGCAAGGTTTTCAAATCTCAGATCAGGCGAGATCATCAAAAGGCTCAGATTTCCAGCATTCCTTTTTATGCTTCACATTATTTGGATTATTTATGCTAAAGGAAAGGAGCACCTGTTTGATGCATCGAATACGATCCATGAGCCGCGCGTTTTTTACTCTCTCGGCGGAAGTAGAGTCCCTTTATACTGTGAGTCAAGACAATGTGAATCCAATTCTGATTGGTTCCCTTATTTTAGGCCTCCAAAGTGTCACAAACGGGATTAAAGATAACATGTTCACCATTTACAAATATTATAATCTGGGATGGACCGTGGAATTACGGGTTCGGAAGGAACAAACGGAATGAGAGAAGGAACGGAGAAAGGAATTTTAGAATGGGTCGATCAAAGATTACGAAAAACTTTCAATTTGTGTAATCTTTATTCCCGTTTGTGACTCCATGAGGGGGAGGGGTTTTCTTAACTCTCAGTGGAGTACCTGTATAGGGAGAGTAGCGACAGATCGGTTCATGGAGGGCTTAGGGCCCAAAAGTGCAGCCACCCTTCTGAGCAACTTCTAACACACAAAATTTCACTGCCAGCCTACAGATTTCAATTCTAACCACGATGGCTAAGAATGTACATAAATGAGCGTTCTTTCGCAAAAATAAGTAAATTTATGCAAAAAGTAAACCAAATACATGCTTTCTAAACGACGGTTCGTAACAATTGTATTTGTAAATCGCTCTGGACATTCGAAATTCATAGGTTGGCTGCCCTTTTGGGCCCTAACTTTATTCGCGGAGGCATCGGTGAAGGCCTGATGGACTTTCGGAGTTTCAGATCTGTCGCTACTCTCCCTATACAGGTACTCTAACTCTCAGTATACAGGGACTCCAGGCGGAAGGTGCCTTTGACGAAACGCTGGTGAGTCTGAAGGGCACCCAGTGGCGCGAAAAGGTACAGGTTATCCGTACAACCGACCGCGGCCGGAACTTTTATTATCCTCGCGGAGATAAGGTCTCTGTACCGGACTGCAATGCCGGGTCGGGTGGAACTGCTGAGCGCAGCTGACACATCGGGTCAGGAAGCCCATGTACCTTGGTGGAGAGGCCCGGATTGGCCCGTGCGATCCGACATGGGCGCAGTCAAGTGTGGACGGGGCCCTTCATAAAATTCATTAATCTGCCGTTTGTAAAGCGCATTTGTTTATGCGTACCGCGCTCCACCGCCGCATACAATGTTCAGTCGTAACCTGCTCCCTCGGGACAAAAACCCGCGACTCCGATCGGGAATTCCAAAGAGATACGCGGTTTCATCCCAGCCGGCTCCCGTAACGGCAACCGGCGGGTGGAGGCTGTCGGGGTAGAAACCGCGTTTTCCCGCGGGTTTTCCGCGTGGAGTTGGGTGGTTTTTCGGCGGTGTCGGAGCCGCCGAAACGCGGAGCGGGAATCGCGTCACCGCGGCCGCATTAACTTGTAGCTTTACAAGTGCAGGAGCTCGTAAAAATTTGCTCGCTTAAGATGTTTCGCTTTAATTACCGCGTGTCTGCGAGGAGCCTCCGCGATAAGGGGTATCGACCGGCTCTGGCTCCAGATTCGTGCTCGGGCTAATTGCGCCCTATCAAAAAACTCGCTGACTCTATAAACTCGCCAATTCAGGTGCCGAGAGGCCCCTGTCGGACGATTCAACAACGGCCACTTTTATTCGCCAAGTTAAACGCTTGCGGTGCCACGCTCGCGTGTCTGAGGAAAAGTTCTACGGAGACTACGTCCTGGGTTTCCAACCTATTTATGAGGACCTTTCCGACCGAACAGCTTAGACCCATGTCAACGTTGCTAAGATTGCGCATAAATTCAACCGTTAGTTGGTAGAGGGCTGTGTGTTCTGTTCTGAAATTTGCCTCAAATTTTCTTTCTATAATTCTGAATATTTTGGCAGAGAAACAATGTGGGTAATTTCGGGTACTTGTATGAAACAGGAAGAGTTGCGCAATCTTAGCGACGTAGACGTAGGTATATGCTATTCAGTCGGAGAGGTCCTTGTATACGACCGAATCTGTGAGGTGGGATCTTTCTCTCCGGTAGAAAACTTTCCAAAAGAGCCAAAAAAGGAGAATTTAGAAATCGGCAATTTCGAGTTCTCAAGGGGGAACGTTCTTTAGAAGCCCTTTGAACAAGGTACGCACGGGTTTAGTTTAAAAATTTAATAACATTCTCTCGGATCTCCAGGACGTCATTTCTCCTTCAAGTTTTTATCTTCCAGGGCCAAACTTCCGCCAAAACTTCAAGATTTGGTTACTAAATGCAGTAGTATCAATAATTCGAATTTTAATTTTTAAGGAGCATGAGGTTCCTATTCACAGGTCTAGACACACATGTAAACGAAAACATATGTATACGAAAAGTAAAATGGAGCAGAAACTGAGAATTTTTGCAGGAATGTCATGTTACTATATCCTTCCATAAAATTTCGTGGAAAACCCATTAAGTTATTACCAATTATCCCGGACTGAAAAAAAAGTGGAATCATCGCGTTCCAAGAGGCATGCAATACTGATCTCATCTCATTGGCATCTAACGATAATGATTGATAGTAACGCTTGGACGCAACTATAACTGCTCTACGGGTGTCCGTTTTGCATATGGGTAAAATTGAAGGCGATCCAGCACATTGCAGTACAGTATAAGAAAAGTGTGGCTCTGCTTTGCCAGAATGGTACGCCTATGAGCGAGCTGATTATTTGAATTGATAGACAAAGAAGACAGAGGAAAAATGGAGCGATCTCACTGGTAGAAACAGATGTAGTTGCAAAGTACAAAGGAGGACATTGATAGATAAACGAAAGGGTCTCTGGTGGGTTGGCATTATTTACCTTCACTATCCCTTGCAACCAATCACATTCACCAATAGGATAACTTCATTTTCCTATTTTGTCTATCGTTTTACCTATGTATTTCATTAATCAACTTGCAGTTGACTGATTGTTGACATTGATAGACAAAGCGATAGACAAAGAAGACATAAGAAGTACGGAGCGATCCTATTGGTTGAAATGTGTGGTTTTTATAGACTGAGGGAGAAAATGATGGACAAACTATAGGGTCTCTTGTGGACTGCCGTTAGTTTATCCAATGAAATCACTTGCTTCGACTAATAAGATATCCCTTTCGTCTTCTTTGTCTATAGCTTTGTCTATTTCAACAATCAGCTCGCAGGTAGGTTTAAAATCATTAGAACCGGTTACGACCTAGCAACCTCTCACTCGCGGCGCGCAATGGCGTGGCGTGAATGATCGATTATTATCGATATTTCCCTATTTGAAGCTATGGCGAAGAATCGATTATCAAGGTATTCGTTGCGAACACCCGGTTTATCGATCCTTTCCATAGGTTTAAATGATAAAAAAATCAATTTATCGCAAACTGGTGTCGCGCTTCCTGCGCAAGCGTACCGCAGCTTTCCTCCAACTTGGCGGCGCGCGGCGCGGCGGCGGCCGAGCAAAGACAATATTTCAGCGACGCTCACACTATCAGAACATCGGAGCGGATAAGAGCGGCGCGGGGGCGGCTGAGGGGTACGACGGGGGCGAACATGACCCATTAAAAGGAGGAATCGCCTCAAAAAATCGCTCAGACGAGAGTCCCCATACATCATTCGAAGATACCGCGTGGGTAGGCCCACCGCCGCCGCGCCGGCTCGCATCCGATAAGCATACCGACCATGGGACGGGGGCGCCGACCGACGCATTGTCTTTGAGAATCTCGTAGACGCGCGTGTATTTCATTGTCAACGACTAATTTAAATAAACATATTTTGGGAACGCATACACGAGTTATTAACGAAAACAAATGGATCCAGTTTATCTGAGAGGAGCCGAGTTTTTTTTTCGAGAACGAGGGATCTGCCCTTTTGAGAATCTCCATTTTATTTCTCATGGAGAGGAGTTTGCGGTCAATTTTTTTTTCAATAAGCCACAGGAACTTCTCAGCCAAGACAGCGAAGGCAGTGAAAATCCAAGTTCATTTCGAGTTGTTAAAGATTTGGTACCCTCTCATGAACGCTAAGAAAGCCAGGAATTAATAATTCACACCTTCATTGGCGAAATCATGCGGGGAGGGTCTGCCCCCCTAGGAATCTACTTGGTCCCTCCCAGACAATGTGAGGGATTTTGTTCAGTAAGTGGCCTAAATGGTACAGAGGACTCTCGATAATTCGAACCTCGATAATTCGAAAACCTCGTTAATTCGAAGGAAAGTCCGTTTCCCTAGGAAATCTCTCGATAATTCGAAGAAAATCAATGTATTTTTCTCCCCTCGTTATTTCGAAATTTTTAAGCTGGCTCGACCCTCTATAATTCGAAATTGCGACGAAAATTCTCTCTGTAATTCGAAGTGTGGGAAGTAAATATGATCCTCCCTCTATAATTCGAAGTAAGGCGGCACATTCCCTCTACAATTCGAAGTCAACTGTTATGTACCTGGGTGTCTGAAAGAGCTGATAGGATTGTCAAAATGTAAACATGTAATTAATAATTTTAAAATTAAATATAAATAATTAATACTTAATAATAACTTAGTGTAATTTTCACCTCCGTAAAGAAATAAACTGATATATTTGGTTCCTTTTGACGTAAATCCGTCCATTTGCCTCTCTACATTCGAACCTCTCTAATTCGAAATCCCTCCGTATGAATCTCTTTAATTCGAACTCTCTTTATTTCGAAACCTCGCTAATTCGAAGAAAAAACCGATTCCCTTCAATTTCGAATTATCGAGAGTCCACTGTACTAACTCAACACGAGTTGCGGTTCTACCACAATTGATTGGTGATGATCGTAACATTCAACGAATTGGGGGAGTGCCACAATTTTAGGGAATAACCCCCAAAACGTATATTTCCGTGGAAGCTGTATAATATAGATGTATATGGTAAAAACAATTATTCACCCTCCAAGTGTCTTTGAGGTTGCATTGCTCATTAACATTCAAACATAAAACGCCAGAGGAATTTCTCAAGGGTTTACCTCTGAATCGGTAGCGAGGCGTGCTTTCTCCCGACTGAATTTGAGGACCGTAAAGAATATCAAAGTTGAGTCATACAAATTCATTCATCGAAGCGACTCCTTACGAAGTCGTAAAACTTGAATGCTCCTCGCTTTGGTTTTAAGTTGATTCGCGTTGATTCTCTACGCTGAATGCACTTCGCGAGTGGAGGTGCGCGATTTTACGGTTCGGTTTGCACCCGGTCGGCCCGCTGCAGTGCGATGCCCATTCACAAACGCTCATTCATCTGTTCGGAAGCGCAGGCGCCAGAGTTCGCCCGTGGCGTCATTAATGACGTGGCTGGAACAGCATGACATTGAAACGTAAGAAAGAAATTAAAGATTGGAAATTTCGCTGAAATATTTTATGGAATTTCACGAGGCTGTGAAATATTTCATGGAATTTCACGAGGCTGTGGAATATTTCATGGAATTTTACGAGGCTGTGGAATATTTCATGGAATTTCACGAAGCTGTGAAATATTTCATAGAATTTCACGAGGCTGTGGAATATTTCATGGAATTTCACGAGGTTGTGAAATATTTCATGGAATTTCACGAGGTTGTGAAAAACTTTTTGGGGCTAGAGTATGCAATCCGCACTCAAACACACAAAAATAGAGGAAAGTCAAAATTTCTAAATTTTGCGAAACATGAACAGGAACCGATATTTTTCAATATCATTCATAAATTTCTGAAATTTCATGAAATATTTCACCTAAAATTTCATTATTTTATTTTTCATGAAATTGTGCCGCCCTGAGCTGGAACTCAGCGGCTGGACACGCCATAATAAACTTACGGATTGGCAGAAAGAATGAGAACTTTAATTCAGCATCGAAATGGCCCCGAATTCTGTCGGCGACTTTTCGGTTGCTGCAAGTTGAGACAAAGATGTTGCATTTGTTATTTTATCGCCCAGTGATGGTTTGCATCGGCAAAATTGAAAATCAAAATTTACTCTATGAGAAAAATGAGGGAAATGTTTTAACGAATACACGTATTAGTTTTTACAAAAACCTAATTCCTGTCTGTTAAATCCAAACCGTTCATGCTTTCCCATCCTAGCGGTGAATTCATGAGAAATTATTTCTGGCCCATTGGAAAGTTTTTATTGCACCATTTGGCAAGGGAGCAGCCGCCCGCTCGCGGTCCTACTTGACACGCGCGTGAAAAATCACCGCGAGTGCCAATTGATTCAAAGCGCAAGTCGCAGTTTTGCAGTCACTACAAAGTAATTCCTTCGCTTGTTTTACGATTCAACTCGACGAATGTGCATGCGCAGTCGCACTCTCAACCTACGCCCGGCTCCATAAAAAACCTTTGACAAAGCTTCCAGCACGTCACCGGACGAACCCGGAAATAGTCAATGGACAATATTAGCTAAACTCAATACTTTTAGGCTCACTCGTCGAAAAAATTTAAATTTTAACGTTCCATGAGACTGAGGACAAAAGGTCGATTGTCGACATTGATAGACAAAACTATAGACAAAGACGGAAAAAGGGATATGAAAGGGTCCTGTTGGTAGGAGCGGGTGGTTGCAATGAACAAAGTAGGTATACGTAATAGACTAACTAAAGGCAGCCCAGGAGAGACCACATGGTTAGTCTATTATTTTCTCCCTTCGTCCACAGAAACTACCAATTTCAACCAAAAGGATCGCTCCATACTCCCTACGTCTTTTTTGTCTATAGCTTTTTCTATCAATTTAAATAATCAGCCCGCTGGAGACGCAACTGGTCAATAATCCATTGTATTGAAAAACGAGGAGAAGAGGATAAGATCGTGTCCTATCTAATTGTGTTTCTTGGTCATAAAAGTTTTATCAAAATGAACACTTGAATGGTTTTATGCAGAAGGGGCATGAAATTCTGAAAAAAAAATAAGTACAAAATAATAATAATATAATCCTAAAAATCTGCTTAAAGCTTGCCAAAACTAAATCTGAAAAAAGAGATATATCAACAAATGCAAAAGGCAGTGTTGTCATACGAAGCTGCAGGATTGTCCGCGGAATCCTTCTGCGTGGAGGAATAGACTAACAACCGCATACCGTGGCCTATACCGGCAATTGGACGTATTTCTATCGAAGGGAACCATGTACATTATGACGTGAGCCCTGTTGTGTATACATTCTCATGGTCTCAAAGCTCATGACTTAAGGCACGTTCCGTTTGGCAGAAATAGTCCAATTAATTGAGAGACTTTAACGCATGAATAGGAAAAGTAACTTGTCAATACAACGGTGCTCAATTAGAAAAATCCATGGTTTATAAACCAATTATGGGGTTATATGGAACACCACTAATTGTGGTAAAGGCAATATATAATAATAGATTATATACCTTAGTGATGGTATGGTTATGGTGTCAGTATGGTTCGTAGACTGAAAACCATTAGTTCATTTACCACTATCATTGGTGCTCCAGTTGAATCACTACCTAATTGGTGTATAAGGTCATAGATTTTTCTCCTTGCACGCGCAATTACTGGTGTCATCCTTGGACCAAACTCCCTCTTTCTCCCCCCCCCCTCCAGAAAAAAGATATATTGAAAAAAAAAACTTGTTCAAATATTTACTTTTGGGAATGGTAACTGATTAAATCTCAACTTTGACTCCTAAGGTATATCTGGTAACGCTTTGTTCCAGTGTTCTACCTGGCCGATTTTCATGATTTTTGCGGCTATCGATAGGCACTTGTATTTAGATGAGCCCGCTATATTCAGATTTTGAAAATATGACCCAGGTTTTTTTTTATATTACGTGGTAAAGTTGTGAATTATCCCATGTAAACAATGGAAATGTTTATTTTTTGTCACAGCTCGTTTGAGCGTTTTACTGGACCGATTTCCATGATAATTTGTGCGATTATCGATAGATGATAGTCCCTAGATGAGCCCGCGCTGTAATCAGATTTTGGAAATAGTAGCCAGGTCTTTTTATATAAAAGTAGACCAGAGAACTTAGAAGGAAGGGCAAAATTTGAAATTCCCACTGATGAAAAATGGAGGGAATTTCAAATGTAACGGATATTGAGCAAAGCGAGAAATGTTGAATCTTAGTCTGTTAGTAGGGTAAGCTAAGTGAATCAAAGGTTTGCTACAGACAATCCAAAAGCGGCGAAACGCTCCGATCCGTTCGTCTCGTTTTTATTCAGTCTTGGCGTGAAGTTTGAGATGAATGCGATGAGATGAATTTTTCATTTGATTGGACAAATGGACTGCATTAGTAGTGTGTAAATGAGACCTCACCATCCTTAGTGACATCCATATAAAAATTCCCATAAGGAATTCGAATTGGCCAAAAATAATTTCGCCAATCCTATTCCCCAACGTGTCTATTGCACCACGCAAATGGGGTAATGTAAAAACAAGGATGATGACCCAACAACATTNATATTGATCTGCGGTTTGCGCCAAAATTCTTAGTTTTTTATGCTCTTTCGAATGAGGTAGCACAAGATAGGGGTTGCTATTTGAAAAAAAAAGTTGGGGTCCGCAGCCCCTCCCCACGGGGGGGCCCGAAAATTTTGGGGGACCCCAAAAGTAGCTAACATTGATCGATGAACATCCCCAAAGTTTCGTTTCAAAATATTAATTAGGTAAAATTTTAGAGGGGGTGGAAGGGACTTTTGGGACACCCTGTATGATAATAGATTGTATACCTTAGTGATGGCATGGTATGGTATGGTATTAGTATGGTTCACTGGCTGAGAACCATTAGTTCATTTACTGCTATCTGTGATGTTCCAATTGAACCACTATTTGGTGTATACATCCATAGATGTTTCTCCGTGCACGCTCAATTACCGGTGTCATTCTTGGACCAGACTCCCTCTTTCTCCCCCCCAAAAGGAAATTGAAAAAAAAACTTGTCTAAATATTTATTTTTGGGAATTGTAACTGATTAAATATCAACTTTGACTCGAAAACCTTGGACTTGAATCCTTCTATACTATAAGCGCCGAGACCTCCTATATTTGCATATCTGGTAACGCTTAGTTCTAGCGTTCTACCAGGGCAATTTTCATGATTTTTGCAGTTATCGATAGGCAATTGTATTTAAATGAGCCCGCTATATTCAGATTTTGAAAATATGACCCAGGTTATTTTATACCACGGGGTAAAGTTGTGAATTTTCCCATTTAAACAATGGAAATGTTTATTTCTTGCCACAGTTCGTTTGAGCGTTCTACTGGGCCGATTTCCATGATTTGTGCAATTATTGACAGACGATAGTCCCTAGATGAGCCCACTGTAATCAGATTACGGTAATAGTACCCATGGCGGGAATTTCAAATTTAGCGGATAATTGAACAAAGCGAGAAATGTTGAATCTTGGTCTGTTAGTAGGGTAAGGTAAGTGAATCGAAGGTTTGCTACAGACTATCCAAAAGCAAAGAAACGCTCCGATCCATCCGTCCCGTTTCGTTTCAGTCTTGGCGTAAAGTTTGAGATGAATGCCGATATCTTTATTCGATTCTTATTGGTCCAATTGATCCCGGCCAGAGAGAGATTGGACAAATGAGAGTCGGGTATGCAAATCATTTCATTTTTTTTTGGTCGTTCTTTTGTCGTAGCGGTCCTAAGAAAACGCGGAGCGACCATTGGGGGTTGGGCCGCGTAGCGGCCAGGGAGCATAGCCCCCTAGTACCTCCTGATGATAAATGAAGTGAAAAGATTGAATAATGGTCGTGTGTACAAATAACTTTCCTAACTTCTCTCGGAAAAAATATTTAATCGGGAAAAACGAGGCAACGTTGGAATACTCTGGGGCGTCGAACGTAACATAGGCCTTTGAAGCCCTATTATTCGATGCCGCGACTATTCTAACGCAAGTTCGAATAATCGCGCCAAACACACAGCGGTCCGCTTTAACCGTATATTAGTGCCTGCAAGACTTCAGGAATACTTCACGCATTGCGCCAAACAGTGCGGTCGGCGCCAAGCCCATACTAGCGCCTACAAGACTGTATAGATACTTCTCGCATTGCACCAAATGCACCGCAGTCGGTCAGTTGGCGTGAGACGCGTAATATCGCCTACGAGACTCTGGGAATACTGTAACACTGCGTATCATCATCCTTATAACTTTCAGCTCCAGTTTTTATCATAATTAGAGGGAAAATATATATCATCATTGTAACAATTCAGAAACACTGATGATGTTTAATTTTTTTTTGGTTACATCCAAAGAAAATAGAACGAACGAAAATATCGCGTTGAAATTTTTGATACTTTTAATTGATATCATTTAGGTAAATTTGCGGAAACTTTTCAGAAAAAGTGTATGTAGCTTTTTAAAACCATTATTAAAGAAAAAAAATTAAAGAGGAGCATAATGTTGCAATCAGAGATAAACATATCCTTCTTTCGGGTGCACCCGTCGGATTTTGAATCCATTCATATCTTCAAAATCTTGAACATAGTTGTTTCACGATGTTTTGAGTGAATTTTTTTTCAGTGGTTGGAGGCCGCGTAGCGGCCATAAGCACCTAAATTTTGAGAGAATATGCACATTTATCATATCAACGAGGGTGCTTTTTGTACATTCGATGTGCGTAATTTTTTTCCATTCCATAACCGTAGAGGGGTTTTTGTCCTTAAATTGACCTAGTTCCCACGGACTAAAACTCAGCGTCCGCTCTCGGTCACAAGTGCTGCTCCTTGAGGGACGGCATAGCGCAAACGAGGAATCAATTGGAGGAGTAATTATGAGTATTTGACGTTTTAATTTTTTGCTTGATTTTAGGTGCCCGCCGGGGACGCCACTCGAATGAACGATTATGTTAATGCACTCGTCAAGATATGTGTGCGGACGCGCTTGGGATGTGGCATCGAGGAAGGTGAACTGCCCCCGCCCCCGCCTTCGAGGCCCCGGGCTGAACCCCCAACTCCGGCCGGCTGGAGCGCCATAACCTAGTACACAACACACCCGCATACTGCCGTGCTAAGGAGAAACGCCGTATGAACCTTCAGGCGTTGCCAAATTTCGTTTAGTAACACTGGAAAAAAACACATTGGATCTAGAGTCCAGACTTTTAAAAACATTGACAAGAAAAAATACTCTTGATTCAATCAGATTTTTGCTTAAATCGAAAGGAAATCCGCTCAAATTAAGCGGCTTGGTTCTTGATGTAATCAAAAATCCGAATGAATCAAGAGTATTTTTTCTTGTCAATGTTTTTGAGGGTCTAGACTCTAGATCCAATAGGTTTTTCCCAGTGAAAACACGAAGTATCGGGAAAATTTGTACATATTTTTCCTCCAATTTCTCAGATAATTTTGTTCGCAATTTCACCTAAAGGTCCATTAAATTTCAAAGAAAAATATTCATAACTTTCTTCGAAAATGAATGTTTCCTGAGAGGAAATTTGGCAACTCTCGAGTGCTCACGACGCTTTTCACGTGCGCATGACGTTTTTCCTTAGCGCGGCAGCATAAGTATTAGCGCACCCCGCTGAAACACCGATATTGCCGCTATAGGCGGTATATTTCGGTGGAAGACTATGAATAACAAGTTGATACTGATAAACCTGGGTCACACGATCAAACTAAAGCCGTAGGCGGATTCAGATACAGTGGATATCGGATATAACGACATCGGTTATAACGACATATCGGACATAACGACGTAAACTGGTCGGTCCCGGCTGAAATCCCATTCATTCAATGTATTTATGTATCGGTTATAACGACATCGCATATAACGACATATCGGTCATAGCGACGGACTCTTCGCTTCCCAACAGATGTAATGATCGGTTATAACGACCTGAGCGACAGCAACAGAGGCCGAAGAGGAGAGGATCTCGTTTCCAGACGCCCTAGAAGCCATCACAACTGTTCAAAAATTCCTAATTTTGAACCCAGAATGGAACGATCCCCTTTTTATCACACTTTACGCTCGGCCCATAGAGCGTTACAAAAAGGGTACGCGAACACAATTGTGAAGCAAAAAAAAATCACGGACTATTATTCAAATTAGAAGTTTTATACTTCTTCGGTATTGCGCATATGTAGTGCAAACATAATACAGTGTGTAGTGCATGTAACCTCAATATTATAAAATACCTTGTTTTTACAAATTCAAACAAAGTGTTTTAATTAAAATTAGTCCTAGAATAAAAAAATAAAAAAATAAATGAATTAAATAAATATTCAATTCAAATAAAATTAGATAAAGCTAATAAATAAAGGTGTTACTGAAGAGATAATGAATCAGCAGCAAAATTAACCGGGCCCTGGAATCCCACCTACAGCACAGCCTTGTTCTCAGCTCTTTAACATAGGATACGTGCGTAAAAATTCCACTATCGGTTATAACGACTATCGGCTATAACGACCGAATATGGCTGGTCCCTTCAAGGTCGTTATATCCGATATCCACTGTACTTCAAACCCGGGGGAGGGGGGGCACCCGGCACTTCCTGAAAATCGAAGTTATACTTTGGCTGTGTTGCTCACGTAGCTCTTTAAGCACCGCTACAAATAAGACAAACGAAACCAACACAACATGGAAATAGAATGAGAGAAAGGACTCACTTTAATGACGGCGCAGAGATACAACTATTCGTGCTTGATGGATGCCCATGTTGCGTCTGCAAAATTGAAGGCGCGCCGCAATGCTCCGCTTTATTTTGGCAACGAGGTGTCGCTCAGTTTCGGGAGAAAAGTTTTAAAAAAAGGCACGATTACATCAGTCCAATCTTCGGCTATTTTGCTCACATAGCCTTTGAATCACTACCACCAATAAGATTGGCGGGACCAACAAAACGTGGAAATAGAGCGAGAGAAAGGTTGCGCGTTGATGACGGCGCAGGGATACAACTATTCGTGCTTGATGGATGTACGTGATGCGTCTGCAAAATTGAAGGTGCGATGGCGCGAGAAGTGGTCTCGCAACACTCCGCTTTATTCTGCCAATGAGGTGTCACTCAGATTCGGAGAAAAGTTTTAAAAAAAGGCCCGATTACATCTCACCTATCTTCGGCTGTTTTGCTCACGTAGTCCTTGCAATACTACTACAAAATACAAATAAGACAGACGGAACCAACAATGTGGAAATAGAGCAGAGGAAAGGTTCCGGGTTGATGACGGCGCAGGGATACAACTATTCGTGCTTGACGGATGTCCGTGTTGCATCTGCAAAATTGGAGGCGCTATAGCGGGAGGCGTGAGCTCGCGATGCTCCGCTCTAAGCTGCCAATGAACTGTCGTTCTGGGTTGAGGAAAAGTTAAAAAAAACCAGATTCAAAAGGTCTCTCCTACCTTCGGCTGTGCTGATATTCGATATTTTTCCTTTTTTCTTAAATTTGATATACTATTCTTTTTTAAGGTGTATTTGTAGAGCTACATCTAAAGTTCGGATGTACCAGCCACATAAAACCCGCAGGGCATGTGTTTTCAGCGATCGTGGTGTCAGTTTGACCCAGCTTAGGCATCTAAGGTTAAATTTTATTATTTTTCCCCGAAATCTCAGCACTTGTATCATTGCTTGTAACTGGACTAAGTAAACTATTGGTTCAAAAAACATTAACAAATATTAAAAAAAAAAAAAAAACTATTGCACGAACTTAAAAATGAGCCATGAAAACTTTGGACCAAACAATATTGGGTAAAGAGTCTGGCCACCGCCCCGTCCCGTGGAGACGGTAACTGGAAAAAATTCCGGAAGTTTCCCTCTTGCAATTTGAACTTGGGACAAATCCCATGGAAAAGTCCCGTGGAGACAAGGCCTAACGAGTACACTCGACCTATAACTTATCCAGGGCAATAATACCATAATAATTTGGCAACGATGGAGTGGTCAAACTTGAAGAGAAAAAGCTTTCACAACTTGTTTTGACAACCAATGCCGAGGGGGGAACGCAGACCCCAGGACTAAGACTCTCCCACTACTCTTTAATTACATTATGAGGATCGTTCCCTGCGGTTGTCAAACAAACTACCAATGACCATATTTAACTTTTTGTAGGAAGGAGAATTTCAATGTGTTCTCAATAAATTGGCCTCTCAAGGGTTTTAAATGAGCAAATAATGTAGGAGCTAGCCACTAATTTTCAGCATATTTCATCAAATACATCAACATCTTTTGGGTGCAAATAATTGATCCGAAACTTCCTAAAAACACGTGCCCCGTGAATCGTATAGGGCCGGTACATGCGAGCTTTAGCCATAGGTCTACAAATAATTTGTGATAAAAAATCAAACACCGAATTGGAAAAAAAGAGAAAAATGAAGAATCAACACACCTGCTGAACTTTAAAATTTTAATTTTTCTCCTGCATACGAGGGACGTCTCATCAACAGCATAGAGCGGGAAATTACGAGTTCACATCTCGCGCCATCGCGCCTTCAATTTTGGAGATGCAACACGGACGTCCATCAAGCATGAATAGTTGTATCTCTGCGCCGTCATCAACGCGCGTCCTTTTCCTTCCTCTAAATCCTCCTCTGTTGGTCCCGCTTGTGTTCTTCATAGCGGTGCTTCTGAAATTTGTAAGGGTTAGAGGAAAGGCCGGACTCGAGTTATATAATTTCGAAGGATATGTATTATGTAACTACTTGTACACATTTTAGTTTTACATAGGGTATGTTAAAACAAAGCGCGTAAAAAAGTTGAATCTTCATTACAATGTCATGAGCTTATACAATATCACTCTTCTTTAACATTTCAACAATTTTTTTAAAAACAATGACTTGGTGATTGGGCGGCTGAGCCTGCCATGCTTCAGTTTTCAACCTTTTATTCTTTAATTTATAAAAAAGAAATCGAACTATCCTTTCATCGAAAAGCAGTTTAATGGGTTTCACACTCGGTTCTTACACATTCAGACGTATTTCTGGCAAACGCAACTATGTGCATCATGACGTGAGCCCTGTTGTGTATATTTTTTTATGGGTCTCATGACTCATTTTTTAATGCACATAGTTCCGTTTGGCAGAAATACGTCCATTTATGTCTCACATTTTGCGAGAGCAGTCAGAGAGGAGGGCACACGGAGGTCATGGATATTTTAAAGGATTCATTAAATCTATTTGAACTGCATTTTGCAATTTGGAACTATAAATTCTGGCCCGGTTTAAAAACAAGGTATGTGCCATTAGTTTCCCTATGCACATAAGTGTTTTTTCAGATGAGCCAGAATTTATAGTTCCAAATTGCAAAATGCAGTCCATTTAATAATCTGTTGAAAAACGTTTGAACTTCTTAATTTATTGGGACGCTCACCGAATCAATCTATGGTTCTTATGACCCTATGAATTTGATTTTTTTAGATTTTAACTGTCATTTCCCTTTTTTTAAAAAAAATAAAAATCAATGCAATTTGACAACAGGGTCTACCATGCTCTACTTTTTTCGCATCAAACTCCAACGCCAAGGTTTGGGGGGAGGGGGGGGGGCGCCACGCCGAAGCGTGCACTTGCCTCAAATTTGAGCGCCCTGTAATCAGAAACGTCGAAAACGTAAGTTTTGTTTGTATAATTACAAGCTATCGCATCGGCTCAACGCGAGTTGCAGTCCCCCGCGTCCCCTCCTTTTCCTCCTCTGTCTTGCTTTCAGATGCCCTCTCATTCTTCATTTAGGAGTTGGTGCATTTCCTCGCGCTAATGTACCCTAAACTCTGTTATCAATTTGATTTACCGCCCCATTCCATCGTAATCAATTCATTTTCCATAAATTTGATAGTTCTCGGAATGTGGGAAGATGATAGACTGCTATTCCGTTAAGCAATAGGCACCGGCTCACAATTTTGAGTTCGTATGAGAAGAGGGCGTCTATACACGATGAATGGAATACTTCTTTTGGTTTGATCCTAAATTTGGAACTTGACTTCAATTTTCCCGCGGAGGGTTATCGTGTAAGTTTTTACGGTAAATTGCAATGGATGGTATATTTGATACATCGAACAGGTAAGATTGTATCGATATCGATTGGTTCAACCTGTAAACATAGCCTCAAAAGTCAATCGAGTATTATGAGGGAACGGTTTTTTTTTAAAAAGATTTTTTATTCTTGTGAGCACTTAATGGCAATGAAATTTAAATTTTTTTTGGAATTTTCTCATTTTCAGCTTTCCCAACTTAAATCCTAAAAAATTTGTTTTAGGTTATTATCAATTGGATTGCATTTTGCAAAAAGGAACCACTAGAATTGCAATGTTGCTAAGATTGTGCAACTTCTTTTGTCTTGTAGGAAAAAAACCCGACTATCCATTAATAGTTTCTATTTTACTCGCTAAAAACTGTAAATTTAAGACAAAAATTACCATCTAAATTTCATAGTTTTTCACGATTACTGCAATTTTATTGCAAAAGATGAAGTTGTACAATCTTAGCATCATTGCAATGCTAGTCGTTCCTTTTTGCAAAATGCAATCCAATTGTTTTGCACCAGACGATACATCGAACCACGATCAAATACGACCCGTTAAAAGAATTTATAAGACTTGATTCTTATTTTCGAGTAAATTTAACCACGATAATTCAAAAATGCATTTGCAATTTTGAAGAAAAAGTTCGACTCTGATGTCTGAGAAAATCATAGATTTTGTGCTAATCGTTTCAAAAAACCATTTTATTGATTTATGGTGAAACTCATGTGAAAGTATACTACAAAGGGGATTGTGACGCTAGACCCCATGACGTTTTCTGCCTAACTGAGCAGATAGAGTTTACACGAGGAGGAGTATAGGAATTGCACCCATCACTATTTTGCCTCCAATTTTTAAGGTAGACCTAAGACATTTGTAATGCAGCAATAGTCATCTGTTCGAAGATTTGTGTCTCAAGGCCTAAATACATGCACACGGCGATTGATCGCCGCGATTGATCGCCGCGATTGAAAGACGAAAGCCAATGGAGAGCCTTGATTTCGATGTATTGACGTCAATGGATCGAAATCAAGGCTCTCCATTGGCTTTCATCTTTCAATCGCGCCGATTAATCGCCGTGTGTATCTAGGCCTTCACTGTCCACAAACTTTTCCCCCTAGTAAACCATGCTAAAGCCCATCCAACAATTTTAAAGTTTTTCTATAGTTTTACATTCATGCCTCTATGATTTGTAATAAATATGCAATATGAATACAATCCGAATCTTTAACTAATAATATCCAAATTTCTTCGGAAACGCTTCCTCTCTTCACCGCTTTTGAACAAACACCAGTGCGTATAGTGTTTGATTAGGTAAAGTTAGGTTGCGCCCTAAAGTAGTATAAATCATAATCTCAAAATATGAAATCTGACCATTATTATAGCGTTGCATGGAAGCAACAAATGGTTTTCAGCTTTATTTCTATGCTGGAGTATTAAATTAAATCAAAGCAAGAAATAATGTTTGGGGAACATGATCTTCTTGCTAAGAATAAACCATAAAAATCGATTCCAGCCGACTATGGTATCGAAAAAATACTGGCAATGTAGATTTTCTCTCCAAAATCAACGATTAGCTCATGCAACAAAGGGTTAAAATGTAAATTCCAATGTTTTGAAATGTCAACAGACAAACATAAGAAGGACTTAAAATAAGAGGCAATTCTATTCATACTGAGAAAGTTTTCGTGTATTTCATGCAGGCCATATACAAATTTGAACAATCATGTCTAGTTTAGCAACGTGATAGAGTTTCGAATTAAAAGTCGGATGCAAACCGCACACTCGAACACAGCCTTGTACAGAGTGATCCAAATGTCCTGCATTACTCCCATACTGCCCAAAAGTCTCACTCATTTTTTAATTGATTCCCTTAAAATTTTGGGGGCCCTTTAAGTGCGGTTTTTTATGACCTAGAAGCACTCAAAAAATGCCAAGTCTCAATTGGTTCTATATGTGCAGGGGAAGCCGAGTGTTAATGGTGCGAGACTTTTAGAACATCCCACTATCCAGGATGGACCTGACTTCTGATGTTTTTAACCCAAACGAAACCCATGGATTCAATAGTTATACCAGTCGGAATTTCGGAGGTGAAAAATAATAAGAATTGGGAATCGAAGGTATCGTGGTGGCCCAAAAACGCGAACCGCAGTTCTATATCTATAATCATAGAGCATGCATTATGCAGGCAGCTCGAGCTACGTGCGACCTGACCTGGAGTGCGGCTCATTTATTTTTTATTGAGGATGAAAATTGTGCCATTATCACGCGCATGCGCCAACGCCTAATGGGACAGGAGCCGCAGTTCCTCCGTTTCCTGGTCTCATCGCACTTCCGTTATGATTGCCCCCGCTTGGATCCCCATAAATTATCCGACGCCCCTTTTTTCCTCGCCCGCGCGGCTTGGTCCGACCGTCTCGAAAACAGGAAAGAAGAAGGTTCCGCTTCTCCTGCAATGGAGATAGAGAATTTTCAGGAGGTGTTGGCGTTAAAAATAAAGAAACATTTTGTAAAACTATTGTCACGCGCTTTTTTTTTTAACTGTCCCGAAGATGAGGTATGTCACTGAAAGCAGATTCTTCAGAGAGTACTTTTTTCCATGCTGAGTCGAAGCATCGAAATTCAAGTTTTTGTCGAAATATGTTCGCTGGTATCTCCAAGGAAAAAATACGAGTAGTTTGAGGTAATTTTGTGTCAAAATAAGGCATGAAGCTGCATTTTATAAAAAAAAAAAAAAAAAAAAAAAAAAAAAAAAAAAAAAAAATGTAAACCCGCACAGTGATGGAAAAAACTTTCATAGCTTTTCCCTCAAAGCTGATTTATTTTTTTTCAAATTGCGAGAACATTAAATGATAGGGGCTTGAAGGACAAGGCGCATAAGTGCAGTTTTTGAATTATTGAGATATTACTGATTTCAAGTAGAACTAGTCTTAATAGATATTCTGCGAAAAATTTGATCCCATCTTCCAATTTTTAAGCATCGAAAAGTCAGTTTGAACTTTCTCACCGCCATAAGGATCCATTAATTGCGGGACTTCAAACACGTATTTCTCGAAATAGCAAAAACTGCACTTATGCGCCTTGTCCTCCAAGCCCCTCAAGTCGTCATAACTCCGGTGCAGTTTCAATTTATGAGCGTTTTCCGTTCAAAAATGTTTGTAAAGCACGATACAATACTTCTATACTCTCTCTGTGATTGATGGATTTGCCTGATGATCATTTTTACTTTTTCAGGACTGAGGCCTCTTTTTCTTGGACAGTCTCATGCGCAGAAAAGCCTCACCCTCAATTTTTTTTACCTTTACGCATATTCTAAAGCACCTTTTTTGGCCGTAACTGGCCGGGCCTCTCGCTCATGCAGTGATGCATTGCGTCGTTGAAAGTGGCCGAGAGCCGAGCGGCAAAGCTTCATTTGTTTGCACTCGTATGATCAATCTAACTCCTGGCTCACAATTCAAGAACAGATAGTTTACCTAGCCGCCCGCCAGGTGGACCGTTTATCACAGTCCCAATTGCCAGGTATGCGAAAATATCTCATCCAGATCCAAAGTACGAGACGGTGTTCAATTTGCGGCACGATCCTGCAACGCTGGTTGCAGGTGCTCTGTGCGTGGGCGAATCCTGGACCAAGATGTGAAAGTGCGATCGGCTCTAACAAATAGTTGCTTCGCATGCAATCCGCGATACCTTGATTGATGGTCCTTATTATATTGAATAATACCGCCTGCTCCTAGAATTTATAAATCCGAGTGAAATAACGGTCGAAATTGGGTTTGCATCGTTCTGTTGCCAGTTGCCACTCTTATTATGCATGCGCTTCTTCTGCCGTGCTATGGAGAAACGCTGTATGAACATTCAAGAGTTGCCAAATTTCCTCCGATAAATTGTTTATTTTTGGAGAACTATGAATATTTTTCTTTGAAATTTTCAGGAACTTCATAGTTGAAATCGCGAAGAAAATTATCTGAGAAATTGGAGGAAAAATATTTAAAAATTTCCCCAAAATTTCGTGATTTACCAAAGGAAATTTGGCAACGCCTAAAGGTTCATATGACGTTTTTCCTTAGCACGGCAGTCTTCAAGATTGTAGGCACGACTGAATCGCGATCGACCGCGCTCAGATTTTTCCGTAGGCTACTACGCCGCCATCGTATAAGAGCGCTCTCTTTCCTTTTTTGTGCAGACTTTGTCAGGATTACCAAAATAAATTGATGTGGTGATTCTTAATAATTGGTGGTCTTTATTTACGAAATTATGAAGATCAAGCACATTAAACACAGCTCATTAAATCTTTTATTAATACAATAATCATTAATCTTTCATTCCAGAAAACAATGTATCAAACATAATATGAGCCGCTTCGGTTAGTTCCACACGTAGCACGTTTGTCGCGGCTATGAAAGATCACCACTTGAGCAGAGAATTGAGCGAGTGTTCAAAGAAAAGCATCGTTCTAATTTGAAGGCGCTCTGGGGCAAACATACATTTGGTAGTTGATCACACATGCATACATTTTGAAATGTCCTCTTCGAGCCATAGGCTTTTACACAGATTTCTGTCTTGTCCGGCGTTCAAGAAAAAAAAGAAAAAAAAAGAAAAAAAAAATTAAAGTAATTTTGATGGAATCAGTATCAGGAACATAGATTTTAAAACTGAATGTATAATGATGAAGCTGACCGCACGGTATACTTGCATACAAGTGATAAAGAAAAATGTTCAATTTTTAAATGATTTTCATTATGAGTTGATTCCCCCCATCAATTTATGATTATTAGTTAGGTTAATTCTATTGAAAAAATATGTTCAATAAAATAAAATCGGCTATCCAAGTAGTGGTATCTCTGATTTTAGAATTTAGAGCAATTGTTTTTGCCTTCTTATGTGATAACCTAGCCTGCGTCACGACTAATGTCTCATGCAGCATAGACTGGTGACCAAGTTTGGGGCGTGTGCCTTGACAACATGACGTTGAAGAGCGAAATGTTGAAACTGCAGATGAACCTGGGATTCGGAAGATGGTCGGGGGTTCGGAGCTGAATTAACTTGTCCGTGCTTCGTGCGCGACGCCCCTACCACGTATTATAGTTAGAATGCCCACTGATCACCTGGTCAGTGCCAGCAGCTAGTAAGCTCTGTCCAGGAGGAGTCTTAATGGATATTCTGTGAAAAATTCGTGCCCAAATTCCAATTTTTAAGCATCAAAAAGTCATTTTGAACTTTCTTTCCACCATAAAGATTCACGTATTCCAAAACTTTAAACACGTATTTCTCGAAATAGGAGAAACTGCACTTATGCGCCTTGTCCTCCAAGTCCCTCCTTTCAAGCACCGTACTGGAGATTCATGCAGGTTTCGCACTGTGGCTATCGATACCTGGAGAACTACCGAGGGAGGGTCAATAATTCTTCACTTTCCCACCTATTTTCCGAGAGCACCAAGTGCACGGTGAAGAAGTTGAAGGCTTGACTTACAGGCCAGTCCAACTTTCACCGAGGTTTATTTATTTTCCGTTTCTTTTCTCACTTTAAATCAGTTCACCTGTGGCCGAGCGGAGACTGACCGCATCGTCACGAGAACTCTGTTGCCAGATGGAAGCAACCAGCTTAATTTAATACAGTTTCATTTCCGAAATCCCCGGGTTTTCTCCTTCCAAGTGGCAAACGTGGCGATAATTCACGCGCGCAATTATCTCCAACGGAGAATTTCGAACATTTTTCTCATTCTAGGTAATTCGCGGCGCGGCGCGCGGCGGCGTGGAAACCGTTTTGCTGCCAGTGTTGTGCGTGTAGAACCAGAAACACGGTTCTTACGTCACAGATCTCCAATAATATTTTACCACCTGAAAAAGAATAGACACCAGACAGTCTCAGGCTTACTCTAGCGCGCTATTCGATGGGTAGCGGTCGGTTATTTTGACTGTTAACCATTGCAATGCGAGGTCTATTCTGCCGTGCTAAGGGAAAACGCCGCATGAGCCTTTAGGCGTTGCCAAATTTCCTTTGATAAATCACAACTTTTCGGGAATATTTATAAGCATTTTTCTTTCGATTTTTCAGGAAATTTCGTTTGTAATTTGATCGAAATAGTCCAAACATTTCAAGGAAAACCATTGATAATTTTTCTCAAAAATACATAGGCTGTCCCAAAACAACTGGCACTAAGTCTGTCATTCGGGAACTACAATAGATATTGACATGCGGTTTGCGGGAGGTGATAGCTCATACTTTTAGCTCTTAAACGAGCCTACGTTGAGCTAATTTGGTTAAAAACTCAACGAGTTACATCGATTTTCCCGAGACGTGTAAGAAATACCCCTACGGAATTTTTCGGTAATTTTTCATTCCTTAACTTTGCCTCCGCAAGCTGTGAAATTGGTTCAGACGTTATGAATCAAGTTTCCACTTCTCTGGATGCAAGTTTCCACTTGTCAGGAAGTGTTTCCATCACAGCCGAGAAGTTTTTTTCTGTTTGCAAAGTCAGTTTCGTGAAATTGTCCGGCCTGATAACGCGTTTTTTTGTGTTTCGTCATGAGTTCACCCGCGGAGTTGAAGCAAGAGCAACGATACGCAATTCGATATTGCGTTCGTCGTGAATTATCTGCTTCTGAAACTGTGAATGAAATGACAGTGGCTTAGAAGGGTTTCAGAAGCAGATAATTCACGACGAACGCAATATCGAATTGCGTATCGTTGCTCTTGCTTCAACTCCGCGGGTGAACTCATGACGAAACACAAAAAAACGCGTTATCAGGCCGGACAATTTCACTAAACTGACTTTGCAAACAGAAAAAAACTTCTCGGCTGTGATGGAAACACTTCCTGACAAGTGGAAACTTGCATCCAGAGAAGTGGAAACTTGATTCATAACGTCTGAACCAATTTCACAGCTTGTGGAGGCAAAGTTAAGGAATGAAAAATTACCGAAAAATTCCGTAGGGGTATTTCTTACACGTCTCGGGAAAATCGATGTAACTCGTTGAGTTTTTAACCAAATTAGCTCAACTTAGGCTCGTTTAAGAGCTAAAAGTATGAGCTATCACCTCCCGCAAACCGCATGTCAATATCTATTGTAGTTCCCGAATGATAGACTTAGTGCCAGTTGTTTTGGGACAGCCTATGTAAATATTTTATCGAAGGAAATTTGGCAACTCTCGAATGTTCATACGGCGTTTTGCCTTTGCACGGCAGTATCCATTTCATCCATTCTGTGACAAGAGATCAAAAATTCCCCTCAAAAAGTTAAATAAACTCATGCTACCTTATGACGATCGCGCTGGAATCGGCATCTTTCCAAGTTTAAGATACTTAATTATTTTGGGAGACTCCCTTCAACATAGGCGGATTGAGACACTTTGAACGGGGGATGGGAGCTACGTCAGGTGGTCCGGCGGGCTTCCCGCAGAAAATTTTTAAAATTGTATAGCATTTTGCACCCTGAGTCAATTTTGGGCATGAATAAATACCAAATCTAAGCGTCCTACCTTCTTCTTTCCTTCGTTCTTTCCTTCTCTCTTCGTCCCCTTTTTCTTCCTACTTTTTCTCGAGCAATGCGCCTATGTCCTTCAATGTGATTTACCTCATTAATAGAGGTGGTAGTTACTCAGTTGCGTATTTCAGTTGATAATTTAAAAATCAAAACCTAACAAATACTAACTGATAACACTACATTGCATTTTTACTCAGGAAGTTCGAATTGATATTAAAATTGTTATGCTGCCTACATTTAAGAAGGCACGTGGAAATGCCTATTAGAGACCGTGCCGTTACTACACTATGATCAATTTTTATTTCCCTGAAAAGTAGACGGATGAACGGCTGTTGGTTGTGCAATGGATTGCGGGTGTATATAGTGACCATTGTATGAAAATGGTAAGATATGACAATGTGCTATCTTTTGCATGTTTGCTGTGTTGCGTTTTTCACGAATAAAAAAAAAAACTCTAGGGTTGGTGGGGAAAACAAATGAATTAATATACACAATTACACAAGACGGCAGGAAATACTTGCTCTCTTGCAGCAAATGAGGATTTAATACCGTTTTTTTCCGGAAATTCCGTCAATCTTCACGCAGTCACTCTTTTGTCAACAAAGATGAATTTCGTCGTATTTTTCTAGATATTTTTTGTGTGGTAAACTTTAAAAAAAATAAAAAGAAAAAATAAATAAATAAATAAAGGGGGAAAATATAGACACCTCGTATCAGAAGAGTCGTCGTTTCGCGCACGACGAAACGAGCGTCCACTCCAAGGTTGCGAAATTGGATCGAATAATTCAATTTTTTAAAAAATTGTACCAGAGAAATTTTGGTCCAAAATTCAACAAGAGATCTGAGAACTAATCACGCAAAAACGATTTTTTTTTTTTTGTGTATATTGGTCGATTGTTGCCGTTAATTTTTTAGACCTGCATGAAATCTTGATGAGGTAACTTGTTGTTAAGGTCTAATTCATATCCTTATCCTATCTTCTAATCCATTTAATTGTTAATGTTCGTAGCCGCGGAGGAACAATTCTGCCGTGCTGAGAAAAAACACCGTATGAACGTTCAAGCGCTGCCAAATTTCCTCCAAAATAACGCCCATTTTCTTGGGAAAGTTACGAATATTTTTCCTCGAAATTTGCAGGAAATTTAGGTGAAATAGCGAACAACAATATCTAAAAATATGGAAGAAAAATATTCGTAAGTTGACGGAGAAATTCGTATTTTATGGAAGGAAATTTAGCAACGTCTAATGACTCATGCGACGTTCTTACGTAGCGCGACAAAATTTGGGTGTGGACATATTCATCGGGCAGCAACGTTGAGATGGTGGCGGCAACGCTGGCGTGGTACCGGTACCGCTGCGTGGATCCGTCCTCCTCGGAGAGCCTGTCATATATCACTCGAATTGTTGTAATTACTCAAATATTTTATTCTCACCGCCGCGGCCGCGTAAAAAACTATCGTCCTACAATGACATTTAAAAGAGAAAACGCACGGAATATGCGAAGAATTTTCCATAAATATTGAGCCACGAGAGGTTTTAATGCCTAATTATGAACAGCGCTGCGTCGCGCAATGGGTTCGAAAGGAATATTAGAGGAGATCGACGATTTTGCCCTTGAAATGAAATTGAAAAAGTAAAATGAGTTTTGAATTTTCGGCAGAGTATTTTTAATTTTTTCACAGTGAAATATGAATAGAGTGGAACGTAGGAATTATATTTTGTTATACTCCCTTCGGGTTTACAGAGTTACAGAGATCTCATTTTCTATGAAAAATATATCCATATCATCTTCAGTGCTTACAATTTTAAAAATTGTTAAAAATGAAACACTTGAAAATCTCAAAAATGTTTAATAGTGGTTATATATCCCAGGATACGCGAATTTAGCACTAGGGCTCTGTTTAGGTTTTTTGCCTAATTCGATCGAATCAAACCCGGAAGAACATAGTGCATAAATTTACATAGTAACAGCATAAATTACTCCTTGAAAATCGCTCCTGTCCATGTTAGGCTCTGATTTTCGTGAACTGATCAAGGGACATTCATACAGCGCACACGTTCTTATGGTACTTTTGGTTAATAAAGGAGGTGAAACACAAGCCGACCTAGATTTTGTGTTTATTTTTGCACAGTTTGTGGGGAATTTCGCTGAGGAAACAACGGAGAGACTGGGCAACTCCAGTGCCATTTGAATAAGGCTAGGGTTATTTTATGCTTTACTCATAAACGTAAACACAAAACATAAACATAGAAAACTCAACACTAAAGTTTGGTTACTATATGTACGGGATCCCGTATACTAATCAAACTTTTGTGTTGAGTTTTCTCTCTGTGCAGAGGTGACCACACTGTGTTTAATCTCTCTTTATAATCGCTGATTTTCCATGCAGTCGATGGAATCACACAGAAACCGGCACGAGACACGCGTTTTGCGAATTAGCTCTGAAATATGCAGTAATTGAATCCGTTTTTGGGTAACTTCCCGATTTGTTTCGAGTAAAATATTTCTGTGGTAGACGATGACATCTCTTACAGCTGCTTTATACAGCTAACTCAAAACCGCCAAAAATTGAGGTACACAGATATTTTCCGCGTTTGATGTCACTCTTTGTTACTTTATTTTGTGTCAGGTCCACCAAATGGATTCGGTTGCTCAACACAGTTTCGTGTTAAATCGACCCAGGCTACTCTGAGACATCGGATCATGAAAAAAATTTCTTGCCGAACATAAGCTCTTTTTTTCTGCCTCGACCCAGAAGTTTCGACTTGCGAGTGGCTAGCAGTGGCGCGACGTGGTGTGCTTTGCGATAAATCGATTGCTCTGCCACGCAAACCTATGGAAAAGAATCGATAAACAGAGTGTTCGCAGCGGACACCTTGATAATCGATTCTTTGCAGCTTCAAATAGAGAAATATCTATAATCGATTATTCACGCGTTGCCACTAATGGCTAGCGCATCGAACTTTCACTGATCCTTATTCGATCCTGGAGAATGCAAACTATTGTAACGAGGTCGAAGATTTTCAACACAAAAATTTGGTCATCTCAACCTAAAGATTTGGTCGATTTGATACAGGGGAAACAAAAAAAAAAAAAAAAAAATCAACTAACGGCTTTGTGCTACTTCGAGCATTACTTCTTATATTAACACAAGAGTTTAGTTACTTTACGTTACTACATACACGCCCTCGTGATTTTAATTACAGTATCGGCATGAATTTTTACATGCGGTGGCAATGAACCGTGGAACATTACCCGGATTCGTGGTCAATTATCCGTGGAGCTTTTCCAGCTTCAGAATGAGGTGGACAGGTTGCGTCGGATTAAACGTTTTCAGAAGATGTAGCCTCGTTAACTTGGATCAGGTTTCGAGGTTTCCAGTCGCTGAAATCGTCATTCGAGCGATGTTTTCTCAGGATCAAATGGATGTCATTCGTGCCACGCTGATAATCGCCAATATTACAAACCCAGACAACAAGACAGCCAGTATGCAATCAATCATTTTACCCCTTCCTAATCAAGAAGCCACAAATGTTTTTAGAGCCTCAGATCATGATCGCATCCGCTGCGCCGAGATATGAGGCCCTTATTATTGTAGATTTTATCGATTCACGGAATACCAGTTGTCGGGTAAAATTGGTATTCTCGTCGTAGATATCTGCCCTCACTCATGCCCCTCGATGGCGGCTTCCCTCATACTCCTGTACGAGCAGCGACAAAATATCTTTAAGATCTAATCACATACACACTAATGAATCTCCACGGTGCAAAAGTAGCGCGAAAGGATCGATGCAATTCTTTCAAGACTAATTAGTGAAGGATTTAGAAATATTTTTGACGAAGAAAGACTAAATATGAAGAATTTTATCGAAATTTTTTGTTATAATTTGATTGAACTCAAAATTGAGCTGCTTGGAGGACAAGGCGCATAAATGCAGATTTTGCTACTCGGAAAATACGAGTTTTGAGTATTCCAATTACATGGCTTCTCAAGGCGGAAGAAAGCTCAAACTGACTTTTTGATGCTTAAAAATTGGAATTTCGGAGCGATTTTTTCACAGATTTTGGATTGAGAAGAGTTTTACTTGAAATTAGTAATACTTAAATTTTTTCAAAAATTTTTAGAAATGCGATGGAAGATTACAATTGAAATAGCCTTCATGCACGCTGGCCTTTTCGATTTCCGTTAACATTTTTGCAGTCATGAATGCGCTTAAGTGTGCTTCAGCTAGAATTGTATTTAGCAAATGGGTGGTTTTTATAGGAGGATTATAATTTAACAAGTGGTTAGAAATGGAGACATAATAATATGAACTATGCAAAACGATTATTCCAATAACGGAACTTGGCTGATTTGAAAACGCCTTCAAATGCGGCGTGATACCTCACGCATTCTAGAGAGTTCAAATAGTTGTATCATTGCGCCTTAGAAATGCGACGGAAGATTGCAATTGAAATAGCCTTCATGCACGCTGGCCTTTTCGATTTCCTTTGACATTTTTGCAGTGGTGAATGCATAGCTGAAGTGCGCTCCAGCTAGAATTTTATTTAGCAAATGGGTGGCTTTTATAGGAGGGTCATAATTAAACAAGTGGTTAGAAATGGAAACAAAATAATATGAACTATGCAAAACGATTATTCCGATAACGGAACTTGGCTGTTTTGAAAACGCCTTCAAATGCTGCGTGATACCTTACGCATTCCGTAGAGTTCAAATAGTTGTATCATTGCGCCGTAAGAATGTGACGGAAGATTTAAATGGAAATAGCCTCCATGTTCGCTGGGCGTGTCGATTTCCTTTGACATTTTTGCAGTGGTGAATGCATAGCTGAAGTGCGCTTCAGCCTGAATTGTATATACAAATGGATGGTTTTTTCACGAGGATTAAAAATAAACGAGTGGTACTGAATATAACAAAAGAATATGAACTATGCAAAACGATTATTCCGATATCGGAACTTGGCTGATTTGAAAACGCCTTCAAATGCGGCGTGATACCTCACGCATTCCGGAGAGTTCAAATAGCTGTATCATTGCGCCGTATGAATGTGACGGAAGATATAAATGGAAATAGCCTTCATGCAGGCTAGCCACATCCCATCTCGGGCCCTGGTACCAGTTTTAGGGTCCGGGCCCCAAGCACGGAGGGGGGGGGTGGGGTCCGAGGGGCATTCCCCGACAAATTTTAGCATTTATACGACTAATCGGACGCATTTTGAAGCTTCCATTAAAAAAAAATTTTCCATCAATTTCTGCGGAATAATTATGTTTTTTTTTTATACTTTCAGCACAAAATACTTGCGAATTGTTGCATTCAAAACATTTGGGAAATTTTTATTTTTTTTTGGGGGGGGGAATATGATACTATTTTAGTTCTATGAGGGTCAGGCCCCCCCGGACTCCCCCTTCGTTTGTCTATGGCAAGAGAGTTGAGCCATGAGCCATTGAAGTCGAGGATGTCCAGACTGGAGACTCTTAGCATTTGACGACGGAAGAAAATGAACCGTAGTTACTAAAAATATCCCTCTGTACTGAAAATATTGAAAATAGATAGAAATTTTCTAAGAAGTATACTTCTTTGAAAATTTAAGAAGAATTCTACAGTGCCCCAGCGTGTTTCTGAAAATCTATTCACCTTTTGCGAAATTTTTAGGGTAAATTTTTCACTTTTCCTTACGAAACAAGGGTTGCATATGAATTCGTAGTGGTTTTTCAAGGGTAACTTGGGCCACCTGCGGGGCCCGGGCCCCGGTACCAGGGACCCAGTATCCCCCCCTCCCTTGTGGCGGGCCGGGCGGTGGTTCCTTTTTGCTAAATGTGATCCATATATTATTAAAGTAATTCCTCTTATATCTCAATATGTATAGTAATGCATATTATCACATAATATAATTACATTTTTCATAAAAGCCCAAATGTATTATTCTCTGAGCTCTATTCAGTCGTAATCGAGTTAATAAGTTCCCCGTAAGAGATAAATTATTGAGAATCAGTGTAACTCTTTCAAACTGATTGTGAGTTAAGTCTTCCTAGCGGAGGAAATCTATTGTTACATGGCAGGAGCTACTTATGGTGATAATTTGATAGACACAACACATAGAGTTGACATAGTTACACACGAGCCGGCGAATGCCAGCTTTGACGGGGCAAATATGAGCTTATTAAGGTAACATCCAACATCCCTCAAATTAGCGGCTGCGGAACATTTCATTTTTGTTACCTGCGACACGTAGCCATCGTGTTTCCGCGAACCGTTTTTTTGTCATCGTACACATAATGCGCGGATGATGACATATTTGCGGCGGATATTATCGTCGGGGGAGGGGGTGGGCGGGGAGGCGTGACGGCTATAAACTCATAAAGGGCGGTTGACTGGAAGCAGAAAAAGGTAATTTCAGTATTTATTTGTTATTGGTTATTTCTTCTTCCTCTCCTCAACCCAAGTGCACGTAGCTTTACCGAGAACCCATTAAACGATGGCGGATTTTGAGAAGGAATCCTGTGGGCTCGAGGAGGCCTTATCAGGCAGCGTATCAGCAATTTGCAGGTTGCTAACTCGAAAGGCATTAGGGCTGCCCGAGCCGGACTCGACCTATCCAACTTGAGAGCTCTTCCTCCGACGTGACAGCTGACGGAAGATGCGATTTAGGCCTCCCCCTCCCCCGCTCCCCCCGCTCCGGGGGGCGGGGCCGGGGGGAGAGGGCTCCCACTTGGCCATTACCACTCCCACCGCCCGCGATTTAAGGCTATTTAAGTCGTGTCAACTATTTTCTGATCCAAGCTTTTCCGATCACGTCCCGAAGCGCAGCTTCAAGAATGCTACACATCTCTCTACGTGCTAAGCCGAGGAGAAGCCCCTACCGCTGTTGCCAAATTCTCTCACTGAAAAAAAATTCTCGACGTTTTTACCAAAGTCCATTGGTACGTTTACCATCTCCCTTTTTTCACCAATTATTGGTCATTTTACCAAGACAGACTGGTAAGCTTACCTAAAAACCAGTATTTTTACTGTTTTTTCAGGTAAGAATACCACTTTTATTTGTGATCAATTCCCGGTAACTTTGCCACTTTATCTCAGTAATTCTACCACAGTCGATAAAAAATATTGGCGTCTTTACCAAGGTCCAGTAAAATTACCGAGAAAGTTCAATAATTTTACCGAGATTTCTCGGTAAAAATACCAATTCCATAAATAGTAATTTCACCAAGAAAAAACTGGGATCAAACAGAACCCTGAATTCTTGGTAATTTTACCCTTTTCTTAGTAAACACACCGAGATTTTTTTTCAGTGCTTCGCAAATTGCATATAGGGACTTTTTCGAATCTTTCAGATGGAGGATAGATAGCATGATTCCGAAAGCTTACGGAGGAAAAAATTTGTTTACACACAGAGGCTAGTGCGTGAATGATCGATTATCGAAATTTTCCCATTTGAAGCCATGGTGAAGAATCGCTTATTAAGGTGTTCGTTGCGAACACACTGTCTATCGATCCTTTTCCATAGGTTTAAATGACAGATCAATCGATATATCGCAGAGCAATCCCAAAGTTTCCGGTTCCTGAAGGTCTTATTTATAGTCGCACTTTAAACGGCTGCTTCCATACGAGGCCTCATTTGGTTCACACTGTCTTTTAAGGGAGGTTTAGGGAGATTCCATAGTATATCATACAAATTATTTTTGCAAATCTCCAGTTCACTTCTGCAGTATACATTTGAAAATGGATCCTTGCAGAAATTAAAATAATTTGCTACTGCAAAAAGCATAGAATATGGCAGAAATAAACTGTGAATTTTGTGAAATTTAAGGTAGGTTTGCACCTACTTTTAAGTTCATCAAAATCATCGAATTTTTCCTATCGTGTTTTGTACTTTTTGCGCTTTTAGTAGATCGAGCCTGTGGAGTTTTCCCAGGACACTAACTAGCGATTCCTTCATTTGACGAACAGCTTGGTTCCTGTCTGCTATACTCGATCCAGTCAGCATGACACTGGAAAGAAATGGTGTTTGGAGCCGAGAGCACGGTTACGAGAAATGAATTCTACGGCCGATAATTATAGAACAACGTACTTTTAGTTACATTAAACAAATAGTACAGCTAATTTTCAACACGGCATAGGTGCAAAAATGCCTCTTTGGACATTCCAATTTCTTTGAGACAGAAAACTGAATGGAATCAATGTCTCCTATTTTTCTTCCCTGGCGTTTAAGTCTCTCAATTGGACCATTTCCGCCAAACGGAGCCAAGGGCATTCTAACGTGAGCCCTGTTGTGCATATATTCTTATGGGTCTCGCGGCTCATGTCTTAATACACATACTTCCGTTTGGCAAAAATACGTCCATTTGAAACTCTCTTAAACTACCGAGTGATCTAATTCATTTTTCCGTCCGATGAGGTAATAGTGGATACGTGACGGAAGATGCTCTTTCATGATCCCTGCAAAGGTATTACAGGGGATCGGGGTCCTCCCCCGCGAGCCATCCCCCCTCCCCCGCGAGCCATCCCCCCCTCCCCTGCAGGTCCCCTCTCGAGGCTGCATTTATGGCGAGGAAGAGTGGTGTCAGCGCTGCAGCAGTTGATCGAGTTATAAATAGTCCGCATGGGCTCGACTTGCGTCGCAAAGGTTAGTTGAGGTCAATCGGGAATATGTATACACCTGCGAATATCGCACTTTAAGCTTGATCCCTAGGATTTTGGTAACCAAAAAGGCTAATACATTGGCGAGGAATGTTTTCAAGATATTTTTTGTAGACGATAAAAAGACAGTGAGTTTTACATCAAATCAGAGTTTGACCGAATTCAGCAGGGAAAAATCAAGTATAACGATAGAATACATATACAAAAAATTAATAATTAGTGGAGGGATTTTAATAACAGATAATGTCAATGCAATCAGCCATTAAAATTAATTATTCTCCGCTGAACCCGGCCTAGTCGTTGAATCGACTGCAGACCAGACTTGATCTTATGAATTTTCAAAGATTCTCTTGTGATTGCTGTAATTGGCAATTGAAATTACAAGAACAATTTTATTTTATTGATATTTTGTCAAAAAGAAAAGTAGATGATGTCATATTGATCGAGAATTATGTGGTGCAACAATTTTTTCATTGTATCGTTAAAAAATTGAGAACTCTACACGAGAGACCCAAAAGTTATATTGAGAAATTCAACATCTTCTCTGTGATAGTGAAAATAGCTTCTATTTAAGAGCACGAGTTGACGAGTGTCATGTAGAGAAACTTTATTCGAAACTTCATGCTTTCCTCTCAGATTACTCTACTCTCCATTTAGTGAACATCAATGTTTGTTTCCAAAAAGTATTATTTTTAAAAGTTTTCGTTACCAACACTATCTTAGGATTATTTGTATCCTTTTTCTCTGATGAGGATGCATTCATATTTATCTTCCTCATATCATTTCCTAGTTTTTTCATCCCTTTCCTTCATATTCTTCTTCTTCCTCTACAGTTATTCTTCTATCTACCTTTTTCTTCTTCCTCTCCTTATTCTCCCTCTCTTTTGCTCTTCCTTTTCCTCCTTCTTTTCTTCTTTTTCTCTTTCGCCTGTTAGTCTCTTTTCCAACTTCTAATGAGCCCTCTTCTGAGTTGATATACCATGAGAATGTTTGATCTTAAGCCTATTCGACGAGGGTTAAGTATGCGTTCACACCGTCTCCGCAGCGGCGAACCCCTTCCCGTGCTAAGCAAGAACGCCGTAAATCCATCAAGATTTTCCCGCGTTTTTCGGAACTCAACACTTTATAAAATAAAAACTATTTTACCCACGCACCTCAAATTTTCATGTTAAGTTCTTGACAGTATTTGCAAAAAAATTCTGTAAGAAAACTGCCCCAAGGTTTACAAATTTTTCTGTTATGATACATTCTTTCCAAAAAATTTAAAATTGCGTTTACAGCGTTTTTACGTCGCACGGCAACTTCCATGCTGCCGCGATAAGGAAGAACGCCGTATGAACATTCGAGAGTTACCAAATCTCCTTTGACGAAATACCAATTTCTGCGGAAATTTATGAATATTTTTTCTTGAAATATTCCGGAACATTGGGCGAAATTGCGAGGAAAATTAGCTAAAAAAATTTGATAAAAAATATTGTAAGTTCACCAGAAAATTCGTATTTTACCGAGTGAAATTTGACAACGCCTGAAGGTTCATACGGCGTTCTTTCTTAGCACGGCAGCACGCGTGGGTGTCGACCGGACAGGGGAGAGGACGCGGGTGGCAATGACGGAGCCATTTTAGAGGGAGGGTGAGGTGGAAAGAGAGAGCATAGAGTACATAGAGTCGTAATGTAAGAGGGTGAGCTGGCGCCCTTTTTAAGCATTTTCCAGGTCCCGAATTCCGAGACTCCTGTGTGACGCCGGGTCACTTTTTCGATACATAATCGATTGTTTGCGATACACAGGTACCCGGCCATCCGATGTAAACAAAGAAGATAGGGATCACCACGTATTCCGTACCGTCATTTTGGATCGAATTTGTATCGAAGAAGTGACCCGAACTCGGCGCACACCGGGCTCGGAACTCGTCGAGCAGAACATGGCGCCAGCTCTCCCATTTACATTACGACTCTATGTACTCTATGAGAGAGAGAGGGCTAAGGCGTCCTGGCCAGTGGTCAGTCTCAGAATCAGTGGTCAGTGGCGCTGTACATTGGGTTGTGTCGCGCAGATTAAAATGAGGAAGCGCATCTTGAGTGGCCGCGGCCGGGGCCGGGGCCGGGGCAGAGTGTCCACTGCTCACTGGCTCAGCCTCGGCCGGGCACCCGCACCCGCGCTGACAACCCGCCTTATCTTGATGACGTATCCTCCCGCTGATTTCCCTCCATCGCCCGTCGTTGTCGTCTAGTGCACACCCTCCTTTTCTCACTCAGAATGCATTGGAAAAGAAATATGGTGGATGTTACCATACTTTGACACAGTGATACGAGTATGGTAATAAACATCAGACTCTATGGTAGCGTTTACTACATTATGGTAAGCAGTGGCGTGGCGTGAATAATCGATTATCGATATCTCGCCATTTGAAACTATGGTAAAGAATCGATTACTAAGGTGTTCGCTGCGAACACCCTGATAATCGATCTTTTTTCATAGGTTTAAATGGCATAACAATCGATCTATCGCAATTCACGCCACGCCACTGATGGTAAGAGTTCTGGTGAATACCGCCAAAATTCCGGTTATTTTCACCGAATAGTATGACTGTGTAAAAAATCAAGTAGACTAAAAGTAAATGTTACCATACGTTTCTTTCAGTGCGGTAGAACGCTCATTTGGATTGCGTTAAGCAGAAAGGAACCAAGCCACGTCAGTTGTTGCCAAATTTAACTGGGCAATTCAATGTTTTACATGAAAACGGTTTTGCGGTTTTGTGTGTGAAGTTCAGTGAATTTTCTGCACAGTGCGAAGCAAATTCCAAAAAATGTTCAAAGGAATCCACACAAACGTTTTCTTGTTAAAAAATTAATTTCACCGGTTAATTTTGACAGTGGCTAATGTTGCTTGCTTCTTTTCTGCTAAATGCGGTCTATTCACGAACATTCTTGGCCACTTCGGGTTGAAATTGGAATATGAAGATCGGCAGTGACATTTTCCGTTTTCTCACTCTCCTGGACCCTAAGGGCTCCATATTTGAATTTTGACATGTGTGTACTCTCCCTGTATAGGTACTCAAAGAGTAGGTATAGATGCGGCTACGCCGCGTGCATTCGCAGTGATGTATGTCGCGGCGGTCACGACCTTTCAAGGTTGTAACAGTTCGTCTGCAGTGCGCGCTGCGCTGCGCTGTGTGCGTGTGCAGTGTGCGGCGCGCTTCGTCCGCGGGACACGTGAGCGAGCCGAGTCCTCTGGCAGCAGTGGCGGTGGCGACCGACTCCGTTTTGCAACTCGCGCTTCATCGGCCTTTGCCTTTGATTTTACCTTTGCCTTCGCCCGAGCCCGCTTTTTGCTTTTCATCCACCCGCTCCGCGACCCGCGCCGATCCTCGTTTTTCTCTTCGATTCCGATCCCACGCTCGGTCCATTTATCACTCGGAGTCGAGTGCCGTTTTGGGTCCCGTGAAATATCGAGGGAGGCACTCCGGACGCACCGCCACACAGTGGATCCAGTCAATGAGAGAGGTCGATTGAGTAATTTTTGACTTAATCTGCAAATTTTGATGATCGTTCCGTCACATTCGGATGTATTTATGCTGAATGGAACTATGTGCAAGTGGGAAGATGGGGTGTGCTCGTTTGTTGAGGGCCATAAGAATGATTGGGAATTTTAAAGCGCCAGTGACGTCAGCGGCGAAGAAGCCGCCGTCGCCGAGCATTAACTCATGAGCCCTGTCCACAAGGTGCTTGTCAGATGTCCTCGACTCACACGAGTTAGCCCTCAGCTCCTTTTGATTCAGTGTCAAATCCCTCTTTCCCATTTTCTCAAAAGGAACTATATCCACTTTTAAAAAACCTTTTTTTCACCACGAGCACACCCCATCGTTCCACTTGCATATAGTTCCTTTTAGCATAAATACGTCCATTTTAAATATTAAGGGGTGCCTCTAGGAGAAAATTTCATGATGAAACCAATGGAACTACTTTTAGAACCTCCAAGTTTTGTATAAACGGAGTTATACAATATTAAATGGTCGGTGCTGATGACAGAACCTTCTATTCATAGGGCTCCTGCACTTTTACACTTACAGAACTTTTCTGTTGTGAGAACATAACTTCGGTCGTGAGCACTGAGTGCTCTGTCCTCATAACGGAAACTTCTGTAGCTGTAACAAAGGAACGGAAGGAGGCCTGTGAACGGAACTATTTTTTTCAGTATAAGCTCTTGAAGTTTCCAAATTTTGTCCGGCCTCTCCTACTGACTTGACTCCTTGTGCGGCTCCGGCACTGGCACTTGCACGCAATCCTCCGTAAACCCTGGGTTTTCAACTTTCGCAGGGTGGATTCGCGTGTTCCCCCACTAGAGGCAAACGAAAAATGAAGCTCTTGCATGTGTTAGGGACTTGGGATTCTAGTATACTCTTGTCCTTGTAGAAAATTTCGCGAGAACCAGGATGGTCCCGCTGGTTTTCTCTGCAACGAACTCATAAGTTTAAAAAAAAGCTCCTAAAGTTGAGGGGTAGTTTTCAAGAAATACAGGAATCGAGTAACATTTGAGAGACTTTAACGCTGGGGAAGGAAAGCAGGAGACGTTGATTCCATTCAGTTTATTGCCTCAAAGAAATCGGAATGTCTAACAGAGACGCATGAAAGGGCTTCATTTCCCCTTCTTGTCGAGTAGCAGTAGTATCTGGTAACGGCTGTGCTCATAGAAAAAGTTCGATCGTATCGATGGCCAAAGTGCGAAACGACGTATCTCCATTTGCGACGTTACAGATTCCCTGTCATACCTTAATTGTCTCGGGAAAAGTGGTCGACGTATTTTTGAAAATTACCTTGATTCCCCCTCTCTAATAGTATATTCTTTTAAATCTCAACCTATAAAGTTGGCTTATTTTCCTTGTACTAAATAGTATAAGAGTGGAAATTTTGAAACAAATCGGAATCAAATCGGTTGCAAATCGGAAGTGCCATTCGGCTCATAGAATTGAGCGTTTTCTATGGCTCCGTTTGGTTTGAGGGTTGGTTACATGAAGCAAAGAAATGGTTTCTGGAGCCGACAGCACGGTTACGAGCAACGAATTCTACGACCGATAATCATAGAACAACGTACTTTTAGTTACATTAACCAAATAGCACAGCTAATTTGCAACACGACGTAGTTGCAAAAATTCCTCTTTGGAAATTCCAATTTCTTTGAGGCAAAAAACTGAATGGAATCAATGTCTCCTATTTTTCTTCCCTGGCGTTTAAGTCTCTCAATTGGACCATTTCTGCCAAACAGAACTATGTGCATTTTAACGTGAGCCCTGTTGTGCATATATTCTTATGGGTCTCAGGGCTCATGTCTTAACGCACATAGTTCCGTTTGGCAGAAATACGTCCAATTGTTGCATGATTCCTGAATTGAGGACAATTTTTATAAGTAGAAAATGTCACCATAGCAAATTCATGAACAGTTACTAATCACACAACTCGTTCTTTTCCCCAGGAAAAAACTTAACTACATTTCAATGATGCCAAATTTCCCCTCACATTTTGTTATTTTTATCGGGGAGAATTTGGGCATTTCAAACTGAAAATTTTACTGATTTTCCGTGCAAAAATCAGAAGAATTTTGGACGGAAACTGCACGGGTGCACTCTTGTAAGAAGTTGAATCGTTTCAGTCAATCTGGCAACCTTGAAGTGAAATTACGTTCCTTCGTTCAGGAAACGACGAACTTTATGAAATAAATTTATTTTACTTTTCTTCCCTGTTGTTAAAGTCTCCAAAGTTCTTTCATCCCCGAAGTAGAAACAATTAACCCACGTAAAAAGCGCAGACACCTTGGTTATTAAATACATGTCATAACATCGCTTCCTCAACCTTACTTTCCATGATCGTCGTCAAATTAAATAGCGGTTGAGTTCGGATCAGGATGGGTATTCACTGTGGAGAGTTCTATGAGTGCGTCCATCCTAACTAAAGACTGATTTAGTGACTTCGTCATTCGATATAATATGGAGGTCACGAATCAAACCAAAACAACTAACATAACCTCATGTACAAATTCTTCGTGAGTTAACCCTTTGACTCCTGAGTGAGATTTTAACAACGCGCTCCCTCCCCCGCCCCCCCATCTAGGTCAGGAATGGGAAATCATCCAAAAATGACTTTCCTTTAGTTTTCTTACCTTTATTTGTTTATTACTCAACCAAACAGTTTGAAATTTTGTGTGCCTTATCCATAACTATGTGAAAGTGAAGATTGGTCATCAAAAGTTAATTGCCAGCACCCATTTTTTGGAAAAAAAGTAAATAACACCAAAAATAAGGATTTTTGAAGTTCCAAGACGAGAATTTTCCAGGGGGTCTCAATGCGATTACGCGAGGACGAGAATTCTCGTCCGTAGGAGTCAAAGGGTTAATTGTGTTAATTTATAACAATTCAGTCACTGACCGACCAAAAATCAATTAAGGACTCATTAAACACCAAAAATTTCGATTGTAAGAAACCCTTTGAACGCATTTTATCAGCATAGCGTGAAGGGCGCGAATCAGAAACAAGGTTATGTGTTTGTATACATTTGAACCATGACGCGGCCACTAAATCAGTCTATTTCACTCGTTTTTCACTCGTTTGCATGAGCAGCGGAATGGAGGCGGGGAGGGGAAGATGCACGGTGGCAGTTCGTGCTTCGATGTTCAACATCAATCAACTCGTGTGTGGTCTCTTTTTTTCCGACGCCCGATAGTTATTAGGCCCAAGATTTTTAAAGCTCCCCAATTATGTAGAGGGTGTCGTCAGTGGCATGGCGTACTTCGAATGATCGAATGACTAAATCGATGATCTGCCATTTAAACCCACGGAAAAAGATCGGTGAACAGGGTGACCGCAACGAACACCTTAATAATCGATTCTTTACAACAGCTCTAAAGGGAAAATATCGATAATCGATCATTCACGCCTCACCACTGGTCGTCATCATGACGGACGTCCACTCTGCTATGCTAAGGAAAAACGCCGTATGAACCTTCCTCTGTTGCCAAGTTCCTTTTGATCAAATCCGAATTTTCAGGAAAACTTGTGAATATTCTGCGTTCAATTTTTCAGAGAATTTCCTTCGTAATTAGATGTATATCATCTGAAAGTTTCAAGAGAAAATGTTCACAATTCTCCTAAATAAGGAACATTTTATCGGAGGAAATTTGGCAACTCTCGAATGTTCATACGGCGTTTTTCCTCAGCACGGCAGCACCGATATGTTGTTTTTAGTTTTCTCGGCTCACCTAATGTTTTTTTTACGTTGTCACCTGATGCAGAAATCAACACCAGAGGCGTAGGTTGTTTCAAGATGAGGATCGATTGATCGTTATCGTGCTCTGCTTGGCAGTCGAGAGAGAGTTAGACAAATTCGGTTCGCTACTGATCTGCGTGTAGGAGCGGATGTATAAATCAGGAAGCCACACCATCAACTTCATGGAAAACAGAGTATGTCGCGAGAGGGGGGAAGCCAACACGAGGCAACTCGAAGGAAACGCTATGGATTTGATCAGTGATTCTTAAACGGATCCTCTTGTCTCTTAAATGCATTCACAACCTCCTGAAATTTCGCTACGCATTACTAAAGCTCTCCCTTCCAAAAATCAACGGTCTTAATGTCATTTACTGTATATTTATCGTATGACTTTCCAGGGATGCGTTCTCATGTGACCGCGAAGTAAAAGCCGCACACCAACAACTTAAAAAGTTCTTAAAAGTGTTATCGTAAAAGCACCAGAATTTGGTGGATTATTAACAAAATCTCATAAAAGCTAGCATCGTTCTTTCCAAGTCAGGCTAACTGCCAGTTGTTCTAAAACGGCCTGGTCGTGGGTATAAATAATTTTCCTAACTTCTCTCGGAAAAAATATTTAATCTGGAGAAACGAGGCAACGTTCGACTCAGTGCGTCGAACGCAACATAGGCCTTTGAAGCCCTATTATTCGATGCCGCGATTATTCTAACGCGAGTTCGAATAATCGACAGAATTCAAACACTGTGCGGCCCGCTTTAGTATCGTATATTAGCGCCTGTAAGACTTCAGGAATACTTCACGCATTGCGCCAAACGCACTGCAGTCGGTCAGTTGGCGTAAGACGCGTAGTAGCGCCTCCAAGACTCTGAGAATACTGTAGGACTGCGTATCATTATCCTTGACTTTCAGCTCCAGTTTTTATCATAATTAAAGGGAAAATATATATCATCATTGTAACAATTCAGAAACTCTGATGACATCTAATTTTTTTTTTTTGGTTACAATAAATGAAAATGGAACGAAGGAAAATATCGCGATGAAATTTTCAATAATTTTAATTGATGTCCTATAGGTAAATTTGCGGAAACTTTTCAGAAAAAGTATATATAGCTTTTTATAACCATTTCGATTATGCAACTTTTTTATAACCTAATCTAACTCGAAGTTAATATTATTCTTGTGATAGGTATAATTAGCATATTTATTTAGCTGCTTATCATCCTTCCTTTGAACGAATGGACTATAAATTTTGTGAAAAGGGCCTATCTGCTCTAACTCATTCATAAAATCACCTATCTACACAGAGAAACTAATGACAAATACGTTGTTTATACAATGAACCAGAATTAGAAGTTCCTCATTGCAATATGAAGTTCACATATGGGTTTATTCCAATCACATAACTTGCGCGTTTCTCTGAGAACCCCTTGTAGTCCGTCTTCAAATGCGTGATCTCAAGACCTGTGACATCAAGAACAATCCGAAAAAAAGAAACCGAGAAGAGTAACGAGCGGAAAGAAGAGGGAAAGAGACGAAGGATAACGAAAAAAAAAACAAGAGGAAAATTTAAAAATTCGGGTAAACCTGTCAAAGACACTGATACCTACACGTCCCGATTCCGAAATTCCAGAGAACATTGGGAACCGAGGCATTTTCTTCTTCTTTATCGACGTTTACTCGGCTCATTTGTAACTGAAATATCTCGTGGGCATCTCTACAAGTTACGACAGCGATCCACGCTTCGACACCCGCGCAGCCTGTTGCCAAATCGCCCGAAAATGCTTACTCAGCTCTTCTACCAA
>NW_017547337.1:787971-798827 GCF_001854935.1 Bemisia tabaci | reverse complement strand
TTTTTTTTTTTTTTAAGGTGAATTTGAACATTTTCCGGACACTTAACATCCTCCTTCTGATCTGGAGGGGAGGGGCGTCTGGGAGACCCCGCCCCGCTCCCCACGAGAGCGCCTACTTTTAGGGGCGCCACCCTAAGTTTAGCCTAGGGCGCTAAACATGTAAATCCGGTCCTGCGCGCGGCTCATGACTGCCGCATTCAGTTGCCACATAGGTCTCTTTGATGGAATGTAAAATCCCGCTTCTCCAATTCTTCAAAAGGAATCACGCCCACTTTTACATTGCTTCTTATGCAGCTTCCTAGGGCACACGCCCCATATTTCTCACCTCCACATAGGTCTGTTTGGTAGAAATACGTCTATTTATTGTATGACTTTCCAGAGATGCGTTCTCATGTGACCGCGAAGTAAAAGCCGCACACCAACAACTTAAAAAGTTCTTGTTTTCATAAGTGTTATCGTAAAAGCACCAGAATTCGGTGAATTATTAACAAAATCTCATAAAAGCTAGAATAGTTCTTTCCAAGTCAGGCTAACTGCCAGTTGTTCTAAAACGGCCTGGTCGTGGGTATAAATAAGTTTCCTAACTTCTCTCGGAAAAAATATTTAATCTAGAGAAACGAGGCAACGTTGGAATACTCAGCGCGTCGAACGCAACTTAGGCCTTTGAAGCCCTATTATTCGATGCCGCGATCATTCTAACGCGAGTTCGAATAATCGCGCCAAACACAGTGCGGCCCGCTGTAGTATCGTATATTAGCGCCTATGAGACTTCAGGAATACTTCACGCATTGCGCCAAACAGTGCGGTCGGCGTCAAGCCCATATTAGCGCCTACAAGACTGCATGAATACTTCTCGCATTGCGCAAAACGCACTGCAGTCGGTCAGTTGGCGTAAGACGCGTAGTAGCGCCTCCAAGACTCTGAGAATACTGTAGGACTGCGTATCATTATCCTTGACTTTCAGCTCCAGTTTTCATCATAATTAAAGGGATAATATATATCATCATTGTAACAATTCAGAAACTCTGATGATAATAATTTTTTTTTGGTTACATTAAATGAAAATGGAACGAAGGAAAATATCGCGCTGAAATTTTGTCCTAATAATGTCCTATAGGTAAATTTGCGGAAACTTTTCAGAAAAAGTGTATGTAGCTTTTTATAACCATTGCGATTATGCAACGTTTTTATAACCTAACCTAACTCGAAGTTAATATTATTCTTGTGATAGGTACAATTAGCATATTTATTTAGCTGCTTATCATCCCTCCTTTGAACGAATGGACTATAAATTTTGTAAAAAGGGCCTATCTGCTCTAACTCATTCATAAAATCACCAATCTACACAGATAAACTAATGACAAATACGTTGTTTATACAATGAACCAGAATTAGAAGTTCCTCATTGCAATATGAAGTTCACATATGGGTTTATTCCAATCACATAACTTGCGCGTTTCTCTGAGAACCCCTTGTGGTCCGTCTTCAAACGCGTGATCTCAAGACCTGTGACATCAAGAACAATCCGAAAAAAGGAAACCGAGAAGAGTAACGAGCTAAAAGAAGAGGGAAAGAGACGAAGGATAACGAAAAAAAGCAAGAGGAAAATTTAAAAATTCGGGTAAACCTGTCAAAGACACTGATACCTACACGTCCCGATTCCGAAATTCCAGAGAACATTGGGAACCGAGGCATTTTCTTCTTCTTTATCGACGTTTACTCGGCTCATTTGTAACTGAAATATCTCGTGGGCATCTCTACAAGTTACGACAGCGATCCACGCTTCGACACCCGCGCAGCCTGTTGCCAAATCGCCCGAAAATGCTTACTCAGCTCTTCTACCAAGTTTTTCCGCAAGATGACTTCATAAGTTGACACTAACTGAAATTTGAACCGTTCATTATGTGACTGAGCTGCTGCAAAATTACAAGGGGATGACGCCCCCTAGAGACGTTACTTCTCAGCTCTCAGGGGATCCTTTGCGCCTCCTCCATAGGCCACTTCCTGCTCTCATTCCAAAAATTTACAAAAAAGTGGGCTCACCGATGAATTATAATCAAAGGATAGCGGCAGAGGTCATAGAAATTGGCCCTGTATATTTTTAGAACGAACTAAGACAAAAAAATTTAAGATTTAAATTGTTTAATTGGGAAAATACTATCTCATTTCTTTATTAATAAAAAACTTACAAGCGTATTATTCAAACTGATGGTCAAAATATTATTCAAAGAGGAAATACGTATACGAATGAAAAATGGAGCGATCCTATTGGTGGAAGCGGGTGGTTGCAATGGAGGAATATAGACTAACTAACAAGACTCTATAAATAGTCCATCATTTTCCCCCGACAAACTGCCGGTTTTTGACAACTAGGGAAAATTGATGCTCCAAAAGGAACTGTTCTCGAAATTTTAAATTGTTTTGACAATTTGTTAGATGTTTGTGTGATATTTAAAATGCCAATTCTTAAAATCTTCGATTCATTCCGTTAGCCTCATCCAAAATCGGCGAAAGACACCAATTGAGAAATTTAAATTAGCCTCCTCAGGCGAATTCATAAATTAAATGCTTGAACCCGGTAGCGTCAAACTTAATCATTACTTTGCTGTGCCTGAAATAAATCGTGTTTTTATTGATTGTTTATATGCAATACCCTCGATCAAGATTCCTTAAAATTATTCGCTTCTCTGATCTCCTAAATTTTGTTGAGCCATCCATTAATGCCTTCACTCTCCGCCACACTGGAGATCCAGTGATGGACTTTCCCCCACTATTAAGTATTCTGTTATTATTATTCTCTTTTATTCTATTTTTCTTCCGATCCTCTAAATATTAATTTCTTGTTGTTCAAAACTACCTTACAAATTGGTTCCTTTTTTGTAACACGAACCATGTAACATAACTACAAAGGCGCTGGTGGCCATAGTCGCTGCGAAACCGCTTTGAAATAAACGGATATTACTACTAATACTGCATTCTGAACCTTGATTACTTACAACATCCACCAAATATCGACTTCATCCATATCATCAGCGGGCTGATTATTGAAATTAATAGACAAAGTGATAGACAAATAAGACATAGGGAGTGGTTATGGAGCGATCCTATTGGTTGAAATGGTTGGTTCCTATAGACTAATGGATAAAATGATGGACTGACTATAGGGTCTCTCGTGGTATGCCGTTCGTCAGTCCATTACCTACCTTCTTTGTCCTTGCAATCACCCGCTTCCACCAATAGGATTCCTTTATATAGTCTTCTTTGTCCATAGCTTTATCTATCAATTTCAGCAATCATCCTGCAGTTCGTGAGGTTAATCCTTATGGATAATAAAAATGGGTTCTATTAAATGAGGTAAAATAATTTCTAAAAATCGGCTGTTTTATGATCAAAAACAAAATAACTTAAGTTTTGTAAGTTTGTATGGCAACATTGTGGTTACCTTACACGGCATTTTAACCAGCATTTGGCAAGCGTGGAGTGAGGGCGTGGAGGGGGGGGGGGCTGGCAAGAAGAAAAATCTCACCTCGGACCTAATATCTAAAGTGAAGTCCTTTTCAGGACTCAAATTGGGCGGCAATTTATATTCAAATTCGGATGAAAGGTGTATGCCTAACACGTTGTTGCCACCAGACACCCAGACAATGATTTAAATGACTTGTGCGAAGACCTTATTTTATATAAATTCTGCCTTCAAAACGAATAAAAGTAAAATGTTCTCAAACTTCAAAGCTAAGTTCAACATATTATGTGGACGCTTATGAGAAGAAAATACTCAGATTTAAGATCGTTATTCAGCTTTCTGTAATAAAAAGTATAGAAACGTATTTTTGCTTTCGGAGCTAATGAAAGCCAATCTCACACCATACGTAGCTAATTCAGCACGAGAAATTCAAAATAAGTGTATCGAAGAAATACAAATAAAATGGGAATCACTAAATTCTAAGAAGTTTACACCATACATGAGCAATATTTGTAATAGTTTGCTTGATTGTTAATTTATTCAGGCTAGATTTTCCTACATCTTTTTCTTTCTCTCTTCCTCTCGCAGGGCAAACGTTATTGCAGGAAACTGAAATGAAAAAAACGCGCGCTCTCTCTGGAGATAATGAGAACCTCGTTTTTTTTTTGTAAACGATGTTAAGTTTGAAAACCCTGGTTTTCCACAAGCAAAGTGAAGTTTCCTGTGTAGGTGGAATCATTCGATTCATTAAATTGAATCTTGAAGAAAACTTGATTTCGAAAATTTCTTCGATACTGATCTATTTGATAGGACGGCAAAATAAGTCTTGGTCGCATCTCTTGAGTGCAATAGGCCTTTCCCAAGGAGCGTAGATTGTAATGAACTGCAATGACATGGTGAACTTGTTGCTACTGTATCGGAGGGTTGTGTATGTTGCCTTGCCACCGATCAAAGGAACACGTCTTGTTGCTAATTTATTGCAATCAAATTGAGATATATTGCAGTTTTTCATTGCATCGCAAATTGCCAATCTTTCTGACACATGGAATTTATTTTGGTGTTGCAAAACACACTTCGTAACCCTTTATCGGCACTATGAACGTTAATCTTTAAAGCAAGGTTAGACGAATAAAACTTTTTCTAAAACCGATTAAACTACTTACTTGTTACATTAATTCACAATGACCGTTTTGGACTTGGACGCCCATCGTCAGGTGAATAAAAACAAATCAAATTTTGGAAATTAAGGGTTAAATTAAGGGTACCGCGAGGGGAAATCTCCGCGTCGACTTTATCCCCTTAACTGCCAAAATTAGATTAGTTTTTATTCACCTGATGATGGGCACCCAAGCCCAAAATGACCATTAAGTATTAAGTAACAAGTAGTTAATAAGTGGTTCAATCGGTTTTAGAAAAAGTTTTATATTCATAAGTCCATCCTAGCTTAAAAGGTTTGGAACTTTTTTGGTTGATTGTTTAAAATCAAAATTCATCGACTATCCAATGTAAAAATATACAATTTCCTGATAAGAAAAAGCAATTGTATTGCGTTAAACTGCAACTTTATATATATCACACGGAGAAAAGAACTTCGTGCATGGGACCCGAAGTTGAGGTCATATGGATCTCTGAAGTTTTCTGATCACGCATCCGGAAACTTGAGGTCGAGCTGCCGAAGTTCGGGTCAGACATCTGAAGTACTTCGATATATACTGAAGGGTTCGGGTCATACATCTGAAGTACTCCGGTCCATACCGAAATGCCTCAGATGTCTGACCCGAACTTCGGCAGCTCGACCTCAAGTTTTCGGATGCGTGATCAGAAAACTTCAGAGATCCATATGACCTCAACTTCGGGTCCCATGCACGAAGTTTTTTTTTCTCCATGCAGTATTATCATTGCACTGTGATACTTGGGTTATGGCAGAAATTGGGTGAAATTTTAGGTTACTACGGCAACGAGGAGCCTACTGTTAGAGGTTGAATAAACCAGTTTTGGGATAGTATTAGAGGGACGCTGGATGTTCTCTTGATCTGTGTATTTGAAGTCTTCGATTGAATATTAATTGGGTAAGGAGTTGGATTAAGTAGCAATATTAGGATACTCTAATGAGGAGGGGCTCTGGCCCGGGGCTGCAACTCTCCGAGATGAGGACACTTGTGCTCCTTATTTATTTCCCTGGACAGCCACACTCCCGACTCCGGCGTCCTATCTATTGTTTCAATCAAGACAACTCCTCCTCCTCCTATGGGGAATACATTTTAATCCTACCCAAGTTGCCACATCTCCCCATCATAACCAAAACAAAAACCGCCAATTTCAATTTTTCAAAAATTTCTCTTGGACATTATTCTCCATGAATAATCAATCAAGATCGTCGGACTAATGTCTCCATCAGAATATTTTGTCGTTAGAGTGCGGAAAAACCACAGGAAAATTCCTGCTCAATCACAGTGAGTTTTTTTCTTCATCTCCCTTTTTGTGTAAATAAATAGTGTAGCAACATCGCAATCCGAGTTGACTATTTTTCACACTTAATATTCTGGAGCAAACTCTTATTTATCATTGGTTCGTGTCGAATTTGTCGCTTGTTTACCAGACATCAAACCCTTATCAGATTTCCGTCTAATTTTAAGCCGCAATTACCGAAGTTTTTATCGTCAGAATTTTGCACGAAAAATATGAAACGTTAAGGAGATTCTGAGATGCCGCTACCAAGAGATGCTCCTTTTGCCTACGAGTAGAGCACCAAACTATTGCGTCGGTGGCGAGGTGTGAATGATCGATTATTATCGATATTTCCCCATTTGAAACTATGGTAAGGAATCGATTATTAAATCAATGTAAATCAATCCTTTTTCATTGTTTTAAATGGCAGATACATCGATATGTCGCAAATGATACCACGCTACTGGACTGCGTACATTTCGTGCTGCTCACTACTACCGTCCAAAGTTAAGAACACCGTATCTCCACTGAACACTTTTTCGATTTTTTCGGACAAAATGTTTTTAACAAAAAACCTAACAAATATTCATCATTCATATTTTTAATACAACTTCGGTGCGCCATTCAGAACTAAAAATGAGAAAATGAAGCCTTGCGGCAATTGAAATTTCTTGTAATATAGCAGTACGTGCGTCGGGAAAAATTACAAAATTGTGAGTGGAGTTACGGCGTTTTTTCTGTGCACAAGGCGACGGGTGCACTGTGGATCGAGTCAAAGAGAGAGGTCGGACATGAAATTTTCGACTGAAACCGCGAATTTTGATGTTTATTTCGTCACTATTAAAATTGCAAGCGGTGTTTCATGAAGAAAATTTCGCAAGAAAACCAATGAAACCACTTTCAGAACCTCGAAGTTTTGTATAATCGGAGTTATGGGCTCTTAAGGTTTCTAAATTTTGTGCGAGCTCTCCAATTGACTCGGTCCACTGTACTGTCGTGCTAAGGAAATACGCCGTATGGTCCTTCAGGCGTTGCCAAATTTCCTGTCGTAGATCACGTATTTCCGGGAAAATTTGTAAATATTTTTCTTCCCACTTTTCAGATAATTTTGCTCGCATTTTCATCTAAAGTTCCTGCAAATTTTAAGGAAAAGTATTCACAACACTCCTCAAAAATTAACATTTTATAGGAGGAAATATGGCAACCCTCGAATGTTCATACGGCGTTTTTCCTCAGTACGGCAGTGTGGGGCGTCGCACAGTGGATCCAGTCAATTGGACAGGTCGGACATGAAATCTTTGACTAAAACTGCAAATTTTAATGTTTATTCCGTCACATTTTGAATATCAAGGAGTGCTGTCAATGGAGAATTTCACAAGAAAACCAATGGAGCCATTTTTAGAACCTCAAAGTTGTGTATAAACGGAGTAATCAGCGTTTAAAGTGTCCAAATTTTGTCCGACCTCTCTTATTGACTCGATCTACCGTGCGTCGGGTCTGATCTGGCAAGGCGCGCGGGAGCGGGCGCGGGCAACGGCCCCTAAAAATGCGCTTTTACTCCGTATTGGAGGGCGGCGGGGCGAGCGAGGGGGGCGGGGTGGACAATAATGAGTATTATAAATAAATTAAAATCAGGCCCCGATAAGGAGCGGAGCCGCGGCCGGCTCTGGCGAGGCGCATCCGAGCCCGGACCCCGGTCTCCGATATCCCGATCCAGCGGGAACAACGCCCCGGTCGCCCCACCGTATTTACACACCTCATAGCTCGGCAATCTTATTAACTCATTAGCCGTATCATTTTCCCGCTTAATTATTTTCAATATCTGCCCGGGGCCCCGAACCCCTCCTCCCCCCCTACGCTGCTCCCGCTCCCGCCACCGCGCATCGCCACCGTCCACGCAACGGCGGCTCCATTCTTGAATCCATGTCCAATGACTTCGATCGATAAAACGCATCGCAAAGATTGGGATTTATTGATCGGGATCATTCGATGACGATTTAACAAGCGAGCCGCTGCGGGTCGCTTGTTGAATCGTTGTTCATCGATATCCGATGACTTCGATCGATAAAAAGCACGATATATTTTCCCGCATTTCGTACTTTTTGCAGTGGCAAATAATTGCACCTAATCCCTTGCAAAAATCAATAGAGAATTTGCAGGTGTCTGAAATTTGATGAATTTAGTGTTTAAGTGGAAACTACTGAGTGAACTGAACACGAGGATACCCTTGGTTCATAAATTGAGCAATTCGTCGCCTACCTGACATATGGGCGTAACTACACTCTGCAATGAGCCCTGTCTACCATACATTTCAATGCTTTTCCGGGCTCATTTCAACGTGTAATTACGCCCTTATGCCAGCCAAGCGACGAACTATTGGAGAAGATGTGACAAAATGATCTAATCTACTAAAATGCATGTGTTTAAATGGGATATGCCGCCAGATGACGTCACTAGGCGGTGCATTTTCTCACCTTTGAATATATTATTATACTATTTCCCATATTAGAAAAAAATTATGAAAAATACTGTGAAATCAACCCCTTCCAGCACTTTCAGATGAAGCAATAAAACATTTGCATGCAAATTCTCCATTTTCAAAGTTACTCTGCTGAATTTTAGTTGAGGGTAGCAAAAATTATATTTTTTATAATGCCACGTTAAGGATCTCTTTGGACCTCTCTCAATCACAATGTAAACCAAGGAGAGGAGCTGTTTAAAAAACGACTATGAATACGAAAAGCAGGTCCCTGCCCTCCTTGTTCGTGCATTTCGGGTTATGTGCTTACTTTTGCTACCTAACATGAAACGAGGCCGCACTAGAGCTGGATGGATAAAGAGTTCGATGAATAAATCCAAATAAGGCGCTTGAATTGCTTCGATTGGATACGCCTCACGGTTGTGTTAATTTAACTCCGATGTGCAGTGCTATCAAGTGAATTAGTGATTAATATCTCTTTCATTCAATTACTGTCATCATGCAAGCGAAACGTAAACGTATCCCCAGGAACACAAGCGACCTTGAGGACTTTCATTTCATTTCACACATTCGTATGCAATTTGCCGGGAGCCAGGTGGCGTTGGATTTCTAATTTGAGTAATTTCTCCTGGATCGAGTGTTTTCCTACCCAAAGGTGTTTCAATCAAAAAGTGGTTACGGAATGAACTGCAAAGCGCAGTGATTTTTCATTTGAACGCGCATAGGCAACAGCAGTTGCTGTTCGTCTGAAAAATCGCATCCTTAGAGATTGACAAGCACCACACTTCATTATTCGAAGACTCTACGCCCTGGTTGAACCAGAGGGGCTCAATTCCATTACAAAGTTTCGGAGGAATGACTTGACATTTATTTTTTTAAGCACCAATGAGTTCATGTTCTACATTAAAATTTCACAAAATTTTCGTCTAACTCGCGCAGCGTCTGAAAAACATTATGAAACCGTTCTTTAGTAAATAAGTAAACGGTTGACCTTTTACCTAACGCATGTTGAAAAAAAATTGGAATCCCTCATCACCTGCCCCCGAAACAGCGCTACTCAATAAATAAATCCGCGTATCCCGCTGCTGGCATCACTGATGATTGTTGATTGAAACACGATTTGACTTGCGTCCTAAAATCGACGTATTTCTGCTAAACGGAACTAGAGACGTGATGGAAAATTGAGGGTGCTTGTGATGAGCTGCACGAGAAAACATGTAAAAGTGGGCGCGATTCCTTTGGAAAAGCTGGATTTTACATTAAATCAGACGAAACTAAGCGTTAACTGTATGCGAACTCATGAGCCGTGGGCATGTGGCAAGAGCGTTGTGGACAGGGCTCATGAGTTAAAGACCGCGTAACGCTTCGGGATCGCTCCCATCTTCGCCGCTCACATCTCTGGCGCTTTATGATTCCCTTTTATCTATACGGTCTGCGAACTAACAAGCATCACCCCTTCTTTCGCACACGGTAAAAAAAATTTGCGGCAGCATCTGCTTCCCGAGAATTTTGGTAGCTGAAGCCAAAAATTGCGGTCCCGGCTGCCGAAATTCGGCAGAATCGGCGAAAGTTTGGCATATTCTACCGAGAATTCTGCAACTCTGCCGAATTTCGTCAGCTGGGACCGCAAATTTCGGCTCCAGCTGCCAAAATTCTCGGAGTGCGGATACTGCTGCAAAATTTTTCACCGTGTGTACCTACCTTTCTCTGGCTCCATTTAGCAGTAATACGTCTATATATGACAATTGCGATCTAGTTTTCATACTTTTGACACGGTTTTTCGGGAATTCTGACGTTTAGAAACTTATTTTTATTCATCTAAGTAAAGTATTTATAATTTGCGTGCGTAGCATCGTGACAGAAAACACTGGACGGAGGCAAGTTTGGTTGGGCCACGGTGCGCGCAGCATCCCAATCGATGTCTGGAAGGAGACACTCGCCGCACGGTGGATCGAGTCAATGGTACAGGTCGGTCATGGGCGATTCGGGCAAATCGCATTTTTTAAGGGTCAAAAGTGTTCCTCAAGAGTTATATTCGAAGGATCTGACATTGATTTGGAACGAAACATGTTCATTTTTGTGACAGAAGGCATCAAAGAGGGGCTTTGCGTAACTTTTTATTTTAGCGAAAAATCGTCCGAGTCTTTCTATTCCATTTAACTTGCTTCTGTTTAAATTAATGCTAATTTCATTGACATATTCTTGTTCTTCAGAGTCTGGAGAACACATTGCACTAGTAATTTTTTGTATTCGGCCCATTTTTTCAATGATTATGTTTGCGCTAATGTGCTCATCTCAAAAAGCGAAAAAAAAAAGTTTAGGTAAACTTTTAACTACCCATCCGCCACCATCCGCCAGAAAAATTTGTATAGGCATGTTCGTAGGAGTCCTGAGAATACGATCCCGCAAAATTTGGGTGCCACTTTGCGCCACTTTGGCCGTGACGTCACTTTTTCTGTTGCGTTC
>NW_017547337.1:741819-787007 GCF_001854935.1 Bemisia tabaci | reverse complement strand
GAGCGGGCGCGGGCAACGGCCCCTAAAAATGCGCTTTTACTCCGTATTGGAGGGCGGCGGGGCGAGCGAGGGGGGCGGGGTGGACAATAATGAGTATTATAAATAAATTAAAATCAGGCCCCGATAAGGAGCGGAGCCGGGGCCGGCTCTGGCGAGGCGCATCCGAGCCCGGACCCCGGTCTCCGATATCCCGATCCGGCGGGAACAACGCAACACCCCGGTCACCCCGGTCGCCCCACCGTATTTACACACCTCATAGCTCGGCAATCTTATTAACTCATTAGCCGTATCATTTTCCCGCTTAATTATTTTCAATATCTGCCCGGGGCCCCGAACCCCCCCCCCCCCCCTACGCTGCTCCCGCTCCCGCCACTGCGCACCGCCACCGTCCACGCAACGGCGGCTCCATTCTTGAATCCATGTCCAATGACTTCCATCGATAAAACGCATCGCAAAGATTGGGATTTATTGATCAGGATCATTCGATGATGATTCAAAAAGCGACCTGCAGCGGCTCGATTGTTGAATCGATCCCAATCGGCTCGATTGTTGACTATATATCGACAGACTTCGATCGATAAAAAGCATTGCAAGAATTGGGATTTATTGATCAGGATCATTCGATGTAGATTCAACAAGCGCCCTGCAGTGACTCGATTGTTGAATTGATCCCAATCGACTCGATTGTTGACTATATATCGACAGACTTTGATCGATAAAAAGCATTGCAAAGATTGGGATTTATTGATCAGGATCATTCGATGACGATTCACCAATCGACCCGCAGCGGCTCGATTGCTGAATTGATCCCAATCGGCTTGAATGTTGACTCTATATCGAAAGACTTTAATCGATAAGAAGCATTGCAAGAATTGGGCTTTATTGATCAGGATCATTCGATGACGATTCACCAATCGATCTGCAGCGGCTCGATTGTTAAATCGATATCCAATGACTTCGATCGATAAAAAGCACAATATATTTTCCCGTATTTGCACTTTTTGCAGTGGCAAATAATTGTATCTAATCCCTTGCAAAAATCAATTTTCAAAGTTATTGCTGAGCAAAGTTAAGCTGAATTTTAGTCGAGGATAGCAAAAATAGTTGTACTTTTTATGATGCCACATTAAGATAAGGATCCCTTTGAACCTCACCGTTAAAAATCAATTAATTGCTCTGAGTGAATCACCAGCGTGAAAAAAATCCATCAAGAATATCGCACCGCACTCTGAGTGAATAGATCAGAGTGTGATTATCACCAACGACTGACGAATTAGTTGAGCTCCCTCAAGTAGCGTGCAATCAGTGCATCCTGATACGAGCGTCCAATGGCAAGTAGCGCATTCGCCCATGCCAGCCGCGACTCGGATTCAAATCCATGCTGCGACAGTTCCGTTTTGCGCTTTCCTGTTATTAGATTTTCACTCCCGCCAGAGCGCGAAATTCGCGCAGAACTTTTTTCACGCCGGATCCATGCACTCAGAGTCATCGGTGGTCAAAATAGCAACTAAGTAAGTCGTGAATTTCGAGCCGGAATTTTTAACAGTGCTCCCTCAATCATGATGTACAAACCATATGAGACTTTTTTAGGAGAGGAGCTGTTTAAGAAACGACTATGGGTACATAAAGCAGGCCCTAAACCTCCTTCTTTATGCATTTCGGGTTATGTGCTTACTTTTGCTATACCTAACATGAAACGAGGCCGCACTAGCGCTGGATGGATAAAGAGTTCGATGAATAAATCCAAATAAGGCGCTTGAATTGCTTCTATTGGATACGCCTCACGGTTGTGTTAATTTAACTCCGATGTGCAGTGCTATCAAGTGAATTAGTGATTAATATCTCTTTCATTCAATTACTGTCATCATGCAAGCGAAACGTAAACGTATCCCCAGGAACACAAGCGACCTTGAGGACTTTCATTTCATTTCACACATTCGTATGCAATTTGCCGGGAGCCAGGTGGCGTTGGATTTCTAATTCGAGTAATTTCTCCTGGATCGAGTGTTTTCCTACCCAAAGGTGTTTCAATCAAAAAGTGGTTACGGAATGAACTGCAAAGCGCAGTGATTTTTCATTCGAACGCGCATAGGCAACAGCAGTTGTTGTTCGTCTGAAAAATCGCATCCTCAGAGATTGACAAGCACACTGCCGTGCTAAGGAAAAACGTCGTATGAGCCTTCGGGTGTTGCCAAATTTCCTTTAAAGAAACAAAAATTTCTTGGGAAGCTTAAGAATATTTTCCGCGCAATTTTTCAGATAATACTGTTCCCGATTTCACCTAAAGATTCTGAAAATTTAAAGGAAAAATATTCATAACTTTCCTAAGAAATCAACATTTTATCGAAGGAAATTTAGCAACTCTCCAATGTTCATACGGCGTTCTTCCTTAGCACGGCAGCACACTTCATTATTCGAAGTCTCTACGCCCTGGCTGAACCTGAGGGGCTCAATTACATCGCAAAGTTTTGGAGGAATGACTTGAAATTTATTTTTCGAAGCACTAATAAGTTCATGCTCTACATTAAAATTTCACAAAATTTTCGTCTAACTCCCACAGCGTCTGAAAAACATTATGAAACCGTTCTTTAGTAAGTAAGTGAAGGTTGCGACCTTTTACCTAACGCATGTTGAAAAAAAAATGGAATTTCTCACTTGCCCTAAAACAGCGCTACTCAATAAATAAATCCGCGTATTTCGCCGCTTTCATCACTGATGATTGTTGATTGAAACACGATTTGACTTGTATCCTAAAATCGATGTATTTCTGCTAAACGGAACTAGAGACGTGATGGAAAATTGGGGGTGCCTGTGATGAGCTGCACAAGAAAACATGTAAAAGTGGGCGCGATTCCTTTGGAAAAGCTGGATTTTACATTAAATCAGGCGAACCTAAGCGTTAACTGTATACGAACTCATGAGCCGTGGGCATAAGGAAAGAGCGTTGTGGACAGGGCTCATGAGTTAAAGACCGCGTAACGCTTCGGGATAGCTTCCTTCTTCGCCGCTGACGTTTCTGGCGCTTTATGATTCCCATTCATCTTTACGGTCTGAGAACTAACAAGCATCACCCCTTCTTTCGCACACGGTAAAAAAAATTTGCGGCAGCATCTGCACCCCGAGAATTTTGGTAGCTGAAGCCAAAAATTGCGGTCCCGGGGCTGCCGAAATTCGGCAGAATTGGCGAAAGTTTGGCATATTCTACCGAGAATTCGGCAACTCTGCCGAATTTCGTCAGCTGGGACCGCAAATTTCGGCTCCAGCTGCCAAAATTATCGGAGTGCGGATACTGCTGCAAAATTTTTCACCGTGTATACCTATCTTTCTCTGGCTCTATTTAGCAGTAATACGTCTAAATATGACGATTGAGACCTAGTTTTCATACTTTTGACACGGTTTTTCGGGAGTTCTGACGTTTAGAAACTTATTTTTATTCATCTAAGTAAAGTATTCATAAATTTGCGTGCGTAGCTTCGTGACAGAAAACACTGGACGGAGGCAAGTTTGGTTGGACCACGGTGCGCGCAGCATCTAAACCGATGTCTGGAAGGAGACACTCACCGGGGCAGCTTTGACGAGACGAGTCAATGGTCAACGTACACAAACACACCACTACCCACGACAAAAACCGGGGCTTATGTTAACATCGAGAGGTCAGTATCGCAGTGATCTGCCAGCACAGTTGTCCTGTCAAAAATATCAACTTCCGACGACAGACCGTACGACGTGAACCACGCTAGCGATTTTTTTCACTTGGCGAGACATGCGTTTGAGGATACTCAACACGTCAAACCGATATCAATCTCGGATGCGATTTCCACCGTTGAAAACATGAGCACTGTCGAATGTAAAGAAGTCGCACCATGTTTTGGCATGAGACCGTAAGCATATGAATTGTTGCGATTCTTCGTCCCCGAGTTTCGATTATTCGATTGATCGAGTATGTTTATGAAGTCCTCCACGGAGGAAAAAACTTCGTGCGTGGGACCCGAAGTTTAGGTCATATGGATCTCTGAAGTTTTCGGATTGAGCATCTGAACACGTTAGGTCCAGCTGCTGAGGTTTGGATCACACATCTGAAACTTCAGTTCTTACATCTGAAGTAGTTCGGTTTTCACATCCAAAAAACTTCGGTTCTCACATCCGAAAAACTTCGGTTCTCACATCTGAAGTACCTCAGATGTAAGAACTGAAGTTTCAGATGTGTGATTCGAACCTCGACAGCTAGACCTAAATTGTTCAGATGCTCAATCCGAAAACTTCAGAGATCCATATGACCTAAACTTTGGGTCCCACGCACGAGTGTTTTTTTCTCCGTGTCTAATTCTTCAAAAATCGTACACGTATGAGCTAATGTTACTGTTGAGCACCCAAATAATAAACTCCTTTTTTAGAGGAGACTCTGTACAGTGACGTCATGAATCAATTAAATAATTCTTGGTGTTGTGTTGACAATTTACACGAAAAAAAGGGATGTCGGTGCGAATATTATATTCTTGTTTTTATATACGATCTCAAGGAAATCTAGTATTGGTATTAGATTTTTGACAGTGCTTTTCTCACGGCCAGTTAAAGTAACGATAAGAATAACTCCAACATAAATCTATACACTGAAAAAAAGACATTTTTCAAAATTTACAGTCCTTCAAAATGAGCTCTCCGTGTGATTTTGCTAAAAATGGACCTTGGGCCTTAGCCCCCCCACATTTTAGCGTACCCCAAAATCGTTTGACGTGCATAAGGAGATCATAGATATGGTGTTCTCTGCAAATGTTGAATGAAATCGAACAGATAGATTCTGAGATATCGCTGTAGACAGATTTGGGGGACGCCGGACGGACGGACACATATTTTTTCAAGTATGCTTATTTTGACTCCTGGGACCTTGAAACGTCCAGAAATGATGAAATTTCAACTTTTTTTTTCTTTCCCTTGAAGGATGACAATACTTTCTCTACCCAGGGGTAGCGAAAACGTAAAAAACGGCCCCGAACTTTCGGTATTCCCTGTATCACTCCAACTATTTGGTTTGTCAAATGGAACTTTCGATTCGAAAACCTAAACGTTCACTTTATATGACCGGACTTCGTACGTCGGTTCACTTTACACTTGAAGTTTGATTTTACCGAGCTACCGAAATTTTAAACGTAATATTTAAGGTGAACACTGAACGTTCGGTTTATGTGGTCGAACTTTTTGTTCAGTGATATCACTTCCACTGGTTCCAAGATTTCCTAAAGATCATTTAAAATCAGTAAATCTAGGAATCGTCGATGCCCTTTTCAACCGTGTAAGTCCGTTACAGTGTTCAGACTCAAGGCCGCGCGAGTAGATGAAAAACATAATTATTGGATGTGTGCAATGTGCTCTAAATAGTGCATTTGATTTACAATAATAGAAAATTGTGAATTTATTCTTCAAGTCACGTGGCTTTTGTGTCAATCAATACCATCGCTATTAGCTTTTTCATTCACTCATTAATCATGTTTACATTCTTTGCTCCATATGATCGTTCATTCTTTTTATTTTCTTTTTATGTAGAAATTAGGTCCATCTGTCTATCCGATGGTCGAACGATTTTAAATTCCTCTGCCATGTCAGAATGACAGATTAGCTTTTCTGTCAGAATCAGTGTCATCATGATCAGTAGAAAAATTCCCTCGATAAAACAAAAGAAAAGGTAAATAAAGTGATAAAACAGAAAGAGAGCGCGGAAAAGAGATCGGGATAAGAAATAAATAAGATAGGAGAGAGAGCTTTCATTGAAGTCTCTAGTTTGATGTAAAGTTAATGCGTATCTGCTTGCATTGAGTGCGTTTTTCAGTGCTCAAATCGGATCTCCGGATAAAGGAAGAAAATAAAAATAATAAGGAAGAAAACACGCATTCAATGTCTCCACAAGGAGTACTTACATTCAAACCTTGGAATATTTAGATACATTTTGCGAACTGATTGTGGGCTTTTTACGGTTCATCTGCATAGCTCTGTTGTCGGATTTATTGTTTGGATGTGAATCTATCATGAACCTCCTTTTTTGTCACATGATATCAGAGTTACCAGATAGTTGAACTTACCGTGCAACACAAACTTTCCGACCGATCAGGAGGCAGAGTTTTGTCACGTGACTTCCGAATTTTTATTTGTAATAAAATAAACTGATACTTTTATTTTTGGTATTTGTACTCAAAATGTTTAGAAGTTCCGCAATAAAAATAAGCATAAATCAAACATATACAATTTAAAAGTAAATATGATTACAAACATTTAATCTAACAATTATTAAATATGTAAACCAAATAAAAATGCATGCCATGCACCCATGCCTTATGTCGTGTTGTAACACGGCAAAGCTGCAAAAATGTATCTTTTGGACTTTCCAATCTCGTTGCGGCAGCTGCGCAGCAATTAAACTGAACGGAGTTAGTTTCTCCTACTTTTCTTTCTCGGCGTTAAAGTCTCTCAGTTGTTGCTTGATCCCTGATTTTAAGACAGTCTGAATTAACAGCAAATGTCTTAGCTATCAAATTCAGAAACAGGGGCTGAACTTGACTATAGACCTAATTTTCTCATTTTGAAATTTGCAAAATATGAGAATACTTCAATTCTCAATTTCTCTACCGATGAAAGTACTTACTTAATTTCATACAGCTAACAAGAGAGGGTTTGAGGGTACGGAGAAAACGGGACAACAAACCGTTGGCATATTCAGACACGTTGAAAGGGGGTGGAAAGGGGGATCTGGGGGGCGGGCTTCCACCAGAAAATTTTAGAAATTTTAAAGCATCTAATACGCAGTTTGATTCGATTTTTTCTCGAATAATTACCAAATATAAGCGTCCTTCCTTCCTTTTCTCTCCGTTCCTTCTTTCTCTTTCTCTCCCTTATTTTTTTGAGGCGAACGGGGGGGGGGGGGTCGCACGCCCTCCTTAGGTCTGCCCATAGAATAAATTTATGTGGAGAGCTATTTCAGTAATTACCGACCTATAACGGGAAGTTTAAGAAAAACAAATATATTTCGACTTGGTCATAAGAATCCCTATGATGAGATTTTTGAATTTACAAATATGAATTAAGAAATTCAAATTGTAAGACTCTGGATAAAAGGTCAGGTATTTTTTTTCTTTTATGGGGAATTTTTGAAATCCACGTAAATTTTAACATGGCAAAACATTTTCACCTCCATTTTATTAACTTCTCCGTCGATGGGCTGTGATGTCTTAAATAATGTTAAACTTCGAGGAGCAAAATATTGATAATCAGAAAAATTGATATATTGATAAATATTTATAATCTTTTTTTCTAAAGTTTACCTTGTATTCTTCGAATGCCCTCTCTTTCCAGGTAAGCGGTGATATGAATGAAGCGATTCATCCGTAAAATTTACCTCGTAATAGTTATTTAAGCTGGCAACATGGGTTTCATCTGGTAGGAGCAAGCGACAATTCCATTTGCGTCAAACTTTATGTGCAGCGGTGATTTCAAACGGTGCATTGTTTTCACCAACCGCCGCGGACGTGTGTCAACATAGGTTATGGTTGTTTTTCTCGGTTTTCGGTGCAGCTCCGAAACAACGCTTCTCAACATTCAACGCAGCGCGAACGGACGAACAGAACAACCGGGTGACTTTTCATTTGTGAGTATAATGAATTCCGTTTTGAATAGTCCAACGATGGCTAATCCATTATGCCCCCCCCCCCTCCGCCGACGGTGGTCAGTTGTGGACTCAGCTCACTTTTGAGCAAAACTGTGTCGAGACTCGCGCCAAAGCAATTCTGCCATTGACCTCTCCGCCCAATCGCATTGCGTCTTCCTCTGACGTCACGAGGCAGAGCGCGCAAAAGCTCGCTCGCGGATCTTCGATACCGAGCTCCTTCTTATCTCAGTTTGGTGACGCACTCGACTTCCTCCAACCTCGGAGGAAAGTTCACTTGTCTACCATCGATTTCAGTCTTTCTCTCCGAGTGATTGTTCAAGCTTGCGGACTGTCAGCGAGGCTGTCAACGAGCAACAGTTGACAGTCTCCAATCGGGTGTCACCGCCCGATAAAGAACTGTACAATATTCCCCGGTATATGCATGCGTTGTTCATGCAAAGAAGCCATCCGCGCTGAGACCACCGGGCTCCGAAATTATTTGATGGGGGCATTGTTGTGCCATTCCGAACAATAAATGTATTCGGAAATACATTAAACGACGATTGAATATGATTAAGGCGAGGCTTCCACTCCGGGCTTCCTCCTGCTCGCATACAACTTATTCAGATTTCCGGTGAATCTACCTTCTTATCGGAGAGCAAGACAGAAACATCGATCTCATGACAGCAAGAATATGTGTAATCTTTGATATCTAAAAAGCTCAGAGTTAAATCTCTGAGAGAAGATTTGCGGTGAAAAGGGGAACAATATTAAACGCAAGGAGAGGAATGGGATGAACCATAGAAAAAAAAGGAGGTTTTTGCATCTTGAGGTTTGTTTACCCTGTGACGTAGGTCGGTACAACCTGGCCAGTGAAATCCGGAATTCAAAGTATGAAAAACGGGCAATAATGTCTCATTTGTTTGCTCAAATCAACTCATGATATAATTTCAAGCACTTTTTATAGAATGACTTTTCTCCATAAATTACACCATTTCCAAGAAAATCGATGATAAAAGTCGCTGTACCGACCTACGTCATCAAAAAAATTCCAAGATGCCCGAAATGCAAACACCTCCTTTTTTTTCTCTATGGGGATGACCTGCATTGACTGATTGTGTATAAGAATTGAATGGGGCTCCTCGGGCGGAAATCAAACTAAGTGGAGAGGGGTGGAGAAGCATATCGCGGTTAATAGATAACAAGTGAAGAAAATAAATGTTTTCAGGCGGCAAAATTCATAAAAATCCAAGTTAAGACCCTTGAAATTCAATAAAAAGTATCACTTTCATGTATAAAAACCCTCAGGAGGTAACAGGTGCTCTCAATGAGGACTCGCGTCAAGTGTTAAAATATAATGCATTTCGTCAGCTTCCTTGTAAAGCCACTTTACACTGAAGAAAAAACTCCAGGCGTGGAAGCCGTACTTACGGGCTATATAGATTTACCATCCGCGTTCCGGGCTCAGAGACCGAAAGTTCCGGGCGTAACATCCGGAGCAGTCGGAGCTACAGCTCCAGTACCCGGAATTTTCCGCTTCTGAACACGGAACGGACGGTATGTCTATATAGCCCGTAACTTTTTTTCAGTGTAGGTACCATGAGCTACACTGTATTAAAGTGGAAATTTGATAGATCATACGGGAAACGTATGTCGTTGGTGAACCCACTAGAACACGTATCTCGTTTATGGTCTTTCAAAATCTCCGCTCCCATTTCATTTTTTATAGGAGAACAAATCAATACCATTTCTTGACGTTTCCTCAGAGTTTTCTTCGCACGGAGAAGAAATATCTCGAAAGTTTTCAAGAATTGACGCTGAGTAGTTTTCCATCTGGACGTATTTCTTAAATTCTCAGCGTTTTTACCAAGGTCCGTTGGTACCTTTACCATCTCATTTTCTACCAAATATTGGTAATTTTACCAAGACAGACTGGTAAGCTTACCTAAAAACCGGTATTTTTACTGTTTTTTTCAGGTAAGAATACCACTTTCATTGGTAATCAATTCCCGGTAACTTCGCCATTTTATCTCGGTAATTCTACCACAGTCGATAAAAAATATTGGCATTTTTACCAAGGCCCAGTAAAATTACCGAGAAAATTCAATAATTTTACCGAGATTTCTCGGTAAAATTACCGATTCCATAAATGGTGATTATACCAAGAAAAAACTGGGGTCAAATAGAACCCTGCATTCTTGGTAATTTTACCCTTTTCTTAGTAAATACACCGAAATTTTTTTTTCAGTGAAACGAGACTAGAGACGAGTGGAAACAGTGGGATGTGCTCGTGGTGAGCAGCACAAGAAATAATGTTAAAGTGGGCGTGATTCCTTTTGGGGAAATGGGAAAGCAGGATTTCACATTAAATCAAATACGAAACTAAGTGCCAACTGTATGCGGCAATCGTGAGCCGTGAGCAAGTGACAAGAGCGTTGTGGACAGGGCTCATGAGTTACAGGGCCCCCTTCCCGATCCCGATCTGAATCCGTTGCCGTGACGTCACCAGCGCTTTATAATCCTCATTCATTCTGAAACAGGCCTCGATTAACGAGCACAACCCTTCTTTCCCACCTGTCTCTGGTTCCGTTCAACAGAAATACGTCCATTTAATGGCACGGCAATGCAAATCAATCGGCATTTCCCAGGTACGGGGCTCAGATCCACACCTAGATTCTAGCGCGCTTACTCTCTGGAAACAATGGAGACGGCGCGTAAAAAAAGTTTATTTTTTGCTAATTGGGGGTGGGGGCGACGCATTCTGTGCTCCCAGATTCCCATGCTGCGGGGGTTTGACTCCAGCCGTAGCTTATCAATCAATCAGAGCACCTTCCACCTTGAAGCGCGGCCTGGCCGACTCATGAATTTGAAACTCCACCCGCTACGGCCCTTCGCTCGGCGAGTGAACAATGGAAGCACAAATTTCAATCACCAGAATTAGCCACACCAGAGTTCTGCCGTGCTCGGGCGGGGAGAACGCCGTATAGGTCCCCAGACGTTGCCGAATGTTCTACCGACAGAACACAAATTTTTCGGGAAATCAGTAAATATTTTCCTTCGGGTTTTTCAAGGATTTGCGTTCGTAATTTGACTTTATTTCTGAGACATTTTTGGTGGACAATATTCACAGCTTCCTTCAGAGATAAATATTTTCTGAGAGGAAATTTGGCAACATTTGAATACTCATGCGGCGTTTTTCCGCAGCGCGGCAGAGTTCCTCTGTGCATCAAATGGACCTAATTCAGGAATTCGTCGCATACTTTCCTCTATTCTCACACTCTTCCCGCAACTCGCTTCATCCATTTAAGAGGTTTGAATGGGTCCAAGAAGTTTGATAAAGAGAGGGGAGAGGGACGGGGGGTGTTATAAGCCGTCCCCCCTAAGAAAGTTATCGGTATCCGTCATTTATCAACAAAAAACCCGGTAGTTATTGCAAATAAAAGTCCCTGCGTTTTATTGCGATTAAGTTGTTTCCATTTTTTTATTTTATTTCCTTATGTTTTGAAATTTAATGCGTTTCAATAATTTTTACATGCTGCAGGCAAATGGTCAAGTCAGGCTATTTTCAAATTTCTAGACAAATAGCCAAATATTCTTACTTAGATTAAAAGTCGATTCTTTTTTTATAACTTTAGGCAGAACAATGATTTTTTCTCGTAGGAAAGATCTCTATGTAGAAATTGGCATCGTACAATGTTAAATAAATTACGTTCAATCCTTCAAAACGAAAATTCATCTCAAAATTTGCGGATTATCATAAAATACAGAGTGTTTAAACTGCTGACAGTTTAAATGCATGAGAAGCATCTGGAAAGCAAAAAAGTAGAAAAAGTTCGTGGATTTGACGAATTCTCATTTTTTAAAACGTTGAAAACTGAAAAGTTCTTCCCTAAAAACATATAATACTCGTACTTTTTAAGATTCTTAACAATTTGACTACCTGCATGGGTATTTGATACAATGTCTGATTTGACTAATTTGCTTGCGACTTATACGTACAAACTATTCGCTGGGCACCATCCCAGCTCTCGGTCCACTCACTCTGCATTTGTAAATGAAAATTACGTAAAGGAAATATTTTAAAATACTAGACATACATGTGAAGCCTAATCTAATTCATTGAGAAGTATATACGCATGATCATTTTGCAAATTTTCTCTGAATAACAAGAATGATTAATATCCAAAATATATGTATTAATAGAAATGAGAGCAGTATACCAATGAAATTCATTCATTGAATGGCTAAATTTCATACTGAAGTTCGGCAACATAGCACCGATTTGTGAGCAATTCAGCATTGCTTTAATTAGTAGCAGTCCAGACTACTACCCGACTGAAACGAAAACCCGAGCTTCCATCTGGAGGAGGCAAAGAAGATGTGTTCGTATATCTTCTCCAGTAATCTTTGTGAAACGTCGTAAGAGCATACAAACATCGCCAAATTTCCAGCAACAAAATATTAGGTATATTATAAAGACATTATAAATATTTCTCTTTGCAATTTTCACGTGCTGGAATTCAAATTGCGAATAAAATTCTGTAAAAAATTGGAGGGGATAAATATTTAAGTTTTTCCGGAAAATTCGTGGTTTATCGCAACAAATTTGGCAGCGTTTGAAGGTTTATACGGCGTTTTTATTTAGCGCGGTATAGTGCTTCCGCGTGTTAGGCGTCGGATGCGCTTCGGTCCATGAGAAAGAATTTGGACGTTGTAAAGTGTCATAAAATAACGCTGCATGCGTAGAAATTCCTTGATGGATGCCCAATGAACTCCGAGCTCAGCGGAGCGTCGGCGAGTGTCTTGCGGGTTGCAGTGAGCTCGAGGAACGGCGCGACGAGCGGTTCTTAATCTCGATGCTGCCGTGCTAAGGAAGAACGCCGTATGAGCCTCCAGACGTTGCCTTATCGACGATTAAATAAAAAATGAATTTATTGGGAAAATTTTAGACGGATTTCTTCAAATTTGTGAGACAATTTTGTCTGGTGTTTTATCTAAAATGTTTTGAAAAAAAAAAAAAAAAAATGATTAAATCTAATTGATTTGATATTTTTTATATTTTCCCGACAAAACAACCGTAGAACACTTTATGTTTTAGGACCTGGTATCAATAATTCAATATTGTACAATTAACTGAAAACAAGTCAAGCTGGATGCCTGGATTTTCTTTTTTCTTACATAATAATCCATTTGCACATACCTTCGCATTTCTTCCTTTGTTATCATCAGAGCATTACCAATTTCAAAAAATAGATCGTACAGATTTCAGAGGATGGCGCAAGCCAAAATGCATCTAGGTGAGTGTGAATAGTTCTTCAAGTAATAAAACCCATTCATCTAGGTACACCTGCCTTGACTTTGTTAATTAATTATGACGATCTATTCGCGGCGGAGACCAGATTCACCTTAAATTTTAAGATTTACTTGCCTAAAGAGCTCTAAAATGTCGAAATTTACTTTTGGATCATCAGAGCTTACAAGGTGGATGTTTGGAGGGAGGTGGTTTTGAATTTTTTTAGTAAATTTTGTAACTAAAAAATATGCAATACACTGGAAAAAAACACATTGGATCTAGAGTTCAGACTCTTAAAAACATCGACAAGAAATAGTACTCTTGATTCAATCAGATTTGAGCTTAAATCAAGAACCAAGCCTCTTAATTTGAACAAATTTCTTTTTGATTTAAGCTTAACTCTGATTGAATCAAGAGTATTATTTCTTGTCAATGTTTTCAAGAGTCTGGACTCTAGATCCAATGTGTTTTTTTTCCAGTGTATGCCAAATACCACCTAACTCACTCTTCAGTTTTTATCAACCTAAATCCTCCTTCTCCGCTGATGGTTACAAATAAAATTCCAATTAATTTTTCAAATCTATGCCGGAGCCGTTGGTATTAATTTAAGATCTACCAAAATTGCTCCCGTAAGGCGGGATTACCTCTGAGACGGAACCCAGTAGTGGGTTCAGTTTCCGAGCGCTTCACGGATCGTCGGACAGAGGGTCCACTCATTAATCGATAATGATAGCCGAGCTCAACGTGGGCTCTGGGCGATCATATTGATTTCAGAGCTGCTGTATCCTTGGCTGATAATTACAGGTATGACCGCCAACTCCGCCGACGCCGCCAGCAGCGGGCCGATTATTGAAATTGATAGTTAAAGCGATAGACAAAGAAAACGTGGGTAACATGGAGCGATCCTATTGGTTGTAGTTGTCGTAGACTAAGGATGAAATGGGCTGCATCTTGCAATTTGGAACTATAAATTCTGGCTTTTCTGGAAAAACACTTATGTGCACAGGGAAACTAATGGCATATACGTTGTTTTGAAACTGGGCTAGAATTTATAGTTCCAAATTGCAAAATGTAATCCAAATGATGGACTAATCGTTGGATCTTTCGTGGGTTGCCGTTAGTTAGTCTGTTATCTACGTCCTTTGTCCATTGCAACCACCCGCCTACACCAAAAGGATCTTCAAAAGAGTGGTTACCGCCCAAAAGTGAAATTTTTCTTAAGCAGGGCCATGACACAACATTTATATTATTCTAAGTCATATTTCAATTTCAAGTAACACTCTCCATCATGAGGCAGCATTCATGTGCAGCACTGCAGCACAATAAAAGCACAAAATGTAAAATAAGAAATTAAAGTGCTTTTGGAAATCATTAAATTTGAACGGAACCACCAATATTTAAAAAACACACCTTATATTATCATTCTCATTTGATACATTGATACATAATTTTTCCCATTAATTTAAATGAGAACAATCAATGCAGAGTGTGCAAACATTTCAAAATCATGAGTTAAAAAACGCTGACTATGCGAGTATAAATATTAAAGCCTAACAGAGCGGAGCGGCGTGCTGCCAACGCGAGAGGCTCACTGACGCCTACAAACCTAAGTGGATACTTCATGCATTGCACAATGCTTGAAGTATCCACTTAGGTTTGTAGGCGCCAGTGCGCGTTTTGCGCTGGCCGCTCGCCCGTCGTGCGGCGGCACCTGAAGCAACTATTTCACAACAATTTAGTGAATCTAGTTTTAGTGAATTTTGTCTCATGGAATTGACGCTCCCCCATTTTTACCGAAACTCTCAACTATATATTATTACTCCGTTGGACCAAACAAACAAAACAAAAAAACAAGCAAACCCTCATTCTTCCAAGACACTATACATTTTCATCCAAAAACTTCGTGAGCAATTGTCGTTTGTATTTACATGTGGGCCAATTAACTTTGGGTCTCAACTGGCACGTGGACCAAAACCCCCGTGCCGAAAAAACCCGTGGGTGTAAATTACTGGAAAAAACAGGTGCGCGGACAAAAATTCGTTGACGAAATGTCCTATAACCGTTGAAGGAACGACTTTAGATACGACCCTAAACCAGATTCTGTTTTTACTCAATTGAGGGGCTCGGAGGACAAAGCGCATAAGTGAAATTTTTTAAAAAATGGGGATATGATGGCCCCAAATAGAATGGTCTTAGTGCATATCCGGTGAAAAATTCGCTCCCGAATTCCAAATAGTAAGCATCGAAACATCAGTTTTAACTTTTTTTCCGCCGTACGGATCCATGCACATGTCGTAGACAAACAGTCAAATCAGGCATTTTATCAAATGACCAGGCAGATACTTAAATTTTTGGAGTTTACGAGGTTTTTTATGTTTTCACAAAGACCTCCCAAACATTCAATATTTTGAGACGGAAAATCCGTCAAAGTACGAATTGTCATTGTTTTTCTCAATCAAAAATGCTCTTCATATTTCTTAACCCTTACCTGCTCAGTGGTCAGTTATACTGACCACCTTTTTAAATAATTATTCATGGCCGTTTTGGCGCGACATACCCTTACCAACCATGTAGTTATACTTGGTATATGGTCCAGAATATGAAAAAAAAATATTGCCGGGCGATGTTATGTTGGCAATATTGTTTTATCATCTATTGTTTACCTCCGATTCGTTGGAGGTTTGGTGCCGCCGGTGTTATCTCCAGTTTTGCGGTTGTCAGTTGCTTGTGCGACGCAAATGGTTCTGATTTAGTAGTAAAATATTAAGTTAGACTATAATGCTGCGAGAATGTCATTTGGCAATTGAAAAATTCAGAAGTTTTGATTATTTAATTCATGCTTGAACATGGTGGTTAGTATAACTGACCACCGAGCAGGTGGCTATAGGAGCTGGAACTGGATTCTTGTTGCTTTATTTTTTATTATTATTTTATCAGTAATTTTTATGATCATGTTCATTACTTTTAATTATTGACCAAAATTATTATTTTAAAATTGCTAGTCTTATGTGGGAAAGGACCATTATCGTTGCATTTTGAAGGAATGAATTTATTTTATTGTGACTAGTCTTTGATTGCCTCCTTACTTATTCCAGTTACGCTCATAATGTTCTTCACTTCAAGCAGTTTTATATATTTCTGCTTTATTTATACTCTTTCATAATAAATTATACATTTTTCTGAGACTAGCTTCACTCAATTTCCAAAAACAGAGACTCTATCACTTACAAACATGTAAGAAAAAGTGAAAAACTTACAAAATCTACGGAGTCAACATTTATAATTCACTGGTAAAGTTAGTATGGAAGGTAAGGGGAGGTCTGCGAGGGAAGGGTTGGGGGCTTGGAGGGCAGAAATTGAATGTCTTGCGCGGATAGGTAGAGACAAGGATCATTTTTTACACAAAAATAAAAAAACACGAAAATTATATCCACATAGGTGAATAGGAAATTTGCGTATTCCTATCCTGTTCAGTGGTCAGTCATTCTGACCACCCTTTTTTGTCAAAATTTCCGGGTAAAAAAAAGTCAAAAAATTTTTTTTTCACTAATTTTGAGTTATCTAGACCCAAGAGGCCTTAGAAAACTCGAAATTTCAAAAAAAAAGTTCAAAACCCATAATGTGTGCAGGTAAGGGTTAAACCGTCCAAATTGTGAAGACTCTTTATTTAATAAAATTCTACATATTTTGAGATAAATTTGAATTCAAGGACCAGAAAAAAAACGTATTTATGATCGTATGAAACAAGTTTTTACACAGCATTTTTTTCCGTGTGATCAAAGAATTATTTTGTCTACAGTCAGCAAAAAAAATCAGAATTTCAGTCTCAGTTAGAATATTTGATTATTTACCTAGGCGTTTAACAAAATGCCTAATTAGACTGTTTGCCTGCGGCATGCATATATAATTCCAAAAGTTCAAACACATATTTCTGGAAATAGGAAAAACTGCATTGTCCTCCAAGCCTCTTAATTGAATCAGTGAGTTCGAAAATACACCAACTCGGGTTTTTTTCGATTTTCACTTTTTACGGTTTAGTAACACTTATGGATAGAAGCATCTGCGCGCAAAAGGAAATTTCGAAATTGCAATCGGAAGTGCTCGAAACAGCGACGGGAAAAGGGAAGAATCGAAGTATTTCATTGGAAATACCAATTTTTGGCCATTTCAAGGGAAAACGGGTGACCATCCGATTTTGCGGTTTTCTTTTTTCGGTTCAGTATACTTTGTATCAACAAGTTATATTCAAGCGTTATTTAAGTCTAAAAATATACATTTTACAGGGCAGACTATGAAAAATCAGTATCTGAAAGTCCGTGAGAACGAAAACACACCAACTCGGAAATTTTTAAACGCTTCATGCTCTGTCATCAAACATGGTGTATCGATTTCAACTTGGTGCTTTACAAAGTCTCTAAGTACTTGTCCTTTGACACCAAAAAGGTTTTTCTTAAACTAACTTCTTTGCCCGCTGCGCAGTTTTAGGTGTTCCCTGAACATTTTTTTTTCTGAGTTGGTGTGTTTTCGAACTCACTGATTCAATTCTCAATGGATATTATCATTGATGGAATGGAGTGTTTTGGGGGGAGCTGGCAACTACGCAATTAATTGCGAGCCGATCGAAAGTTCGAAGTGCAGTCGATGCCGGAGAGGGAGTTGCGACCGCTACCGCATTGCCCTTATTCCCGGAGCTCCGGAGCCGCGCTAGAGCCCAGAGCCGCGTCTAATTAAAATTTTGAAGCAACTCCGCCGGAATTTCGTCTATCAAAAATTGGATGAGGGGGAGGAGCCATCCAGCTAGCGGATTCTTACAAAATCCTCCACGCGCTTGAGCTTGCAGTTGACCCAGCGTTGCAGGCTGGACCTCAGACTCCACCTCGCAGGTGTATACTGGAGCAACTGCACCGAGAAAAAAGATTGGTAGAATTTATCATTCCTTCATACGCTGTATTTTACACAACGTTAATTCAGAGACAATTCTGCCAGAGGAAAGGTAAACGCGTTACTATACATATACTGGTACACGGGGAGAAAAACTTCATGCGTGGGACCCGAAGTTGAGGTCATATGGATATCTGAAGTTTTCGAATCACGTATCTAAAAACTCGAGGTCCAGCTGCCAAATTTCAGTTCAGACATCTGAAGTACTTCGATATATACCGAAGGGTTCGGGTCATACGTCTGAAGTACTCCGGTACATACCGAAGTGCCTCGATGTCTGAGCCGAACTTCGGCAGCTGGACCTCAAGTTTTTAGATAGGTGATCCGAAAACTTCAGAGATCCATATGACCTCAACTTCGGGTCCCATGCACCAAGTTTCTTTCTCCGTGTGCTCCTCTGGCAGAATCGACTTGAAGATAGAGTACCTGTATAGGGAGAGTACCGACAGATCGGTTCATGGAGGGCTTAGGGCCCAAAAGTACAGCCACCCTTTTAACCAACTTCTATCGCACAAAATTTCACTGCCAGTCTGCAGATTCCAATTCTAACCAAGATGGCCAAGAATGTACAGAAATGAGCGTTCTTCCGCGAAATTGAGTAAATTTATGCAAAAACTGAGTCAAACACGTGCTTAATAAAGGACGGTTCGTAACAATAGTATCAGTAAATCGCTCCGGATAATTGAAATTCATAGGTTGGCTGCCCTTTTGGGCCCTAACTTTATTCGCGGAGGCATCGGTGAAGGCCTGATGGACTTTCGGAGTTTCAGATCCGTCGGTACTCTCCCTATACAGGTACTCTACTTGAAGATTGGTAAATTATACCAATGGTTTTTTTTTTCAGTGATACCATTAGGACTATGAATACGACCCTCGTTCTTTTAATTTGTCGCGGGTTGCATACTCAGCCCCCGGGATGCTTAACTTCAAGATTGGAAAGTTTCTAAAGAGATGAAATTCGATTGCGTGTTTAATTTTGCATCTTGGAGGCAGCTCCGGTGGTTTCTCTCGGTGGAGCTGCGCGCGGTGACAGACGCAGAGGCGAGGCAGCGACGTGGCGTCGGCTCATCTCCCGCGGCCAGGAATGTCTTCCCTGATTTCATTCCTAGACGAGTGAGAAATTTAAAATACTGAGCCTCCCACTCTCTCCTGGCGGCGCGGGCGCGGGCGGGGGGAGGGGGTGGGGGCGCATTTTTCTCGGAGGCGGTGGCGGGATTCTCCGGCCTGTCGAGAGGTAAACGTTCCGACGGAATCTAGGATCCAGCTTCCGTGCGTAACAGCGACAGCGGCCGGCCGCGCTAGCTCCGGGTAGCTTTCGCACATAACCATCCCTGTTGCCTTGGCCGGGGGAATCGCCGCCGAGCCACCGGGGCGTCCGGGGGTTCGCCGCGACGCCGCGGCAACGCCGCGGCGTCGGTGTCGTCTCCGGCCAATACAAGTGGATCCTCGCCTCCCCGCGTTGCCGCCTCGTCCCGCCGATTTTATCTGGGTCACCTCTTTGACCCCCTCTCCCGTCCTAAGGAAAAACGCCGTATGAGCCTTCGGGCCTTGCCAAATTTCCTTTGATAAAACGCGAATTTCCTCGTAAACTTATGAATATTTTTCTTCCAATTTTTCAGAGAATTTTGATCGCAATTTCACCTAAAGTCCTTGCAAATTTCAAGGAAAAATAATTTCATCGTTCCTCAAAAATAAAAATTTAATTGAAGGAAATTTGGCAACTCTCGAATGTCCATACGGCGTTCTTCCTTAGCGCGGCAGCCCTGGTCTCCCGGACTCGGATCCCGAGAATGGGCCTGTTGCAAACTTTTTCTCGAGCAAAAATAAGAGTTGTTACTCATGGAGAGTGTCTCAAAAATCACTATGAGCACATCGGCAAAGACTGAAATGCACTCCTAACTTCAAAATTTGCATAAGAACTTTTCGTTTTTTTCGAGCTTCCCGCTTCAAAAACGATACCACGGCACAGGTGAACACTTCGTTGGAGGAGTCATTCCATCCAACCCCTGCTCACAAGGATACCACGCAATATTCAACATAGCCGACGCCAATCCGCCGAAACATATGTGACGGTACGATGATTCTAACCGCCTGATAACAATCGGCGTGAATACATTCACATTTTCCTCGCTTTGACAGATATCCGTCTTGATTGGCCTCGTGCTCTGCTCGACTTGTGCGCGAAAGCGTCGGCCATGTTGAGCAGGGATTGAATGGAACGACCCTTCAAACGAAATGTTCACCTGTGCCGTAGTATCCTTTTTGAAGCGGGAGTCTTAAAAAAACGCTAATTTCTTACGCAGATTGTGAAGTCAGGAATGCATTTCAGAGTTTGCCGATGCGCTCATGGTGAGTTTTGAGACATTATGCATAAGAAACAACTCTTATTTATGCTCTAGCAAAAGTTTGCAACAGGCCCATACTGGCACATGTCAGAGGGGAATGCATCGGAGTTTGGAGAAAGTAGGAGGCATGGAAAGGAAACAGGGAAGTAGAAGACTAGAAGGAAAATTAAAAGAAGAAGCAGGATGAATGGAGGAGAATCAGAAAACACGAGAAGAACTAAAGAGAAACAGGAGGAGAAATGAATAAAAAACAAGACGAATATCTTTGTTCCCTACTCCTTCTTCTGTGCCTTCTCTCTTTCTTTTCTCCTGTCCTTCTTTCTCATTCCGAACGCGTCTCCTTCTGATGTGACGTAATGTGTCGGTTGTAAAAGCGTAATAATTCAAAATTATCGTTCCGCAAGAAAGGAGGAAAAATATAAATATATAAATTAATAGATTAAAGTAAAAAATCTGAATTGACAGTTAATTTCCACGGCATAATATGGCTTAACCGTATAATTTGACATAAATCCGAAATGAGTGGCTTGGAGGACAAGGAGCATAATTGCAGTTGTTGCAATTTCGGGAAATGCGTGTCCATTTGAAATCATTAATAGCTCAATTTTTTCAAGAACTGCATTAATGCGCTTTGTCTTCCAAGCTCCTTAATAGACGTATTTATGCTAAAAGGAACTATGTTACATGAAAATCCTCTGCACATAGTTCCTTTTAGCATAAATACGTTCAAATGGAGTTGTGTAAATTGTGGGATGTCCCATGATAGGGAAATCCAGGGATCAGCGTCAATGTATAGCTCATGCTATTTTCTCTAGGTATTCGGCTGGCACAGTGTTCGCATGGCCGTCAGAATGAAGCTAGGAGGTGTTATGAAGTTTGACCCCCTGCATGACAAGAATGCTGGCGGATAGATGCAACATATGACGTGATGGAGGAATTCGATATGTGCAACTCTTTCCAGAAAAATGTCACCGGTTTTGTGCTTGTGTGAACGTCCGATAAAATGCCTCACATGGCAGTGGTAAAGGAGTGAGGAGAGATTGACCGGATTTTTGAAAATCATCACAGCTACTTTGTACGCTGTAGCAACCGAGAGATGGAAAAACTTCACTCGTACAATTTTTTAAACATTTCAGGTTGATAGTAGTTTTTAAAATCACATCATGATATTTTGGCTGTCTCTGAAAAGTGATAGAGATAATAACTTTCACGCTCAAAAATAGAGAATACGAGGACCATAAGTACGGGTGAATTGCAACTGCAGTTAAGTAGCACCAGCACCACGTCCAAGATATTTGGACGTATTTATGCTAAAAGGAACTACACTAAAAAAAAATTCTCGGCGTTTTTACCAAGGTTCGTTGGTACTTTTACCATTTCACTTTTTTTTTACCAATTATTGGTAATTTTACTAAGGCAGACTGGTAGGCTTACCTGAAAACCGGTATTTTTACTGTTTTTTTCAGGTAAGAATACCACTTTTATTGGTAACCAATTCCCGGTAACTTTGCCATTTTATCTCGGTAATTCTACCACAGCCGATAAAAAATATTGGCGTTTTTACCAAGGTCCGGTAAAATTACCGAGAAAGTTCAATAATTTTACCGAGATTCTCGGTAAAATTACCAATTCCATAAATGGTAATTTTACCAAGAAAAAAACTGGGATCAAATAGAACCCTGAATTCTTGGTAATTTTACCCCTTTCTTAGTAAATACACCGATATTTTTTTTCAGTGTATGTCTCACGCGAACCCTATGCACACAGTTCCTTTTAGTGTAGTTATACCATTTGACTCTATACGCACTCGTAGTATGAATGCTACGTCTAAGATCTTGCACTTCTTTATATGGAACAGTTTTTTTGAAAAATCAATTTGAGTTAGGTAACCAGGCCCTGCCGACGCTATAGCTGAAAGGTAGTCGAAGAAATCTAGTTTGTCCAAGTCGTAAGTGCAAGGATGAAGTTTTTAAACAATGGGATCAGTGCATCAGAGCGGAAAATTTTATTGAAAGAAACTTCGGTTCTTTATCAAAATGCTACCAATCATCCGAAAGACTCTCACAAATCATGTGGATAAGAAATCGACGAATTTTGTCTGCGATTAGGGCCGTTTACATTTTCACGTTCGGCAGGAATTAGACTAGACATAGCTGTAAGTGATATCTTCTACATGATTTCGTGCTTCCGTTTCGGACAAACAACAACAAAATTTTAAGTTCAGAAGTTGGCAGAAAAGGTGGCCATTTTACTTAAAAGTACCACTTAATAATACCATACTGAATAATACCCCTTGCAGCTGTTTTGTCTAAGTACCAAATAAAAAGGAACTATGTTACACGCAAACCCTTTGCACATAGTTCTTTTTAGCATAAATACATGCAAATATATAGCGTCCTACCTTCTTCTCTCCTCCGTTTCCAAATTTTTTCTTTCTTCCCTTTTCCTTACTCCTTTTTTCGGGCGAACGGGGAAGTGTACGCCCTCAACACCTCCCCCTCCACCTGGGATCAGCCTATGCGTCAGTTTTTGCGCCCCTACGACTTTCTCGTAGGTCTCGATTTCATACGAATTACACAAATTTTGCTGGTTCAATTGGACGTATTTCTATCAAACGGAACTATGTGTATTATGAAGTGAGCCCTGTTATGCGTCTATTCTAATGGGTCTCAGGGCTCATGTCTTAATGCACATAGTTCCGTTTGATAGAAATACGTCAAATTGTATACATGATTTCATCTGTTTTAGATTTTGAAGGAGACTCGATTTCGAAAATTTGAGAGTTCCAACTCTTTCCACTATCACGGCAGAGTTAGCGAGTATCCTTTGATCCTATGTTACGATGCATTATGCAATGAGAGTATGCAGGAGTCGGAAGAATCGAGGGAGCAAGATCATAATGAGGAGGGGAGGGGGAGGTTAGAGGTGACTGTGCTCTCGCTCATAGAGAGTCATAGCCGCGGGGTCAAAGAGAGACTTGTGCGCATACTCCCCCACTCGTATGCCGGGGGGCTCCCGCACGGGACGAGGGGGTGGGGGGAGGGGTGCAGGGGGGGTGGAGAAGTCGAAGCAAATAAGGCGGCGATGGCGGGCGCTACACTGCTATCATTAGTGTGTGATTAAGATTGATCATTGGGAGGCCTCGGGGACAAATTCAATGGATCCGCCCCGACTGCGGCTCGGGAACTCGTCCGGGGGACCGGGCCCCCTCCGAGGGTACTCCGAGCTCCCTTCGTTGCCAAGTAGCTCCGAGTTGCTTTTATGAACGTCCCTTGGAAGGCTCAGCCGGAAGGAGGAATGGTAGTGGGCACTGGACTTTCTCGACAGAGAAGTAAAGATGGTGATTCGAGCTTCCTGATATTTGAAATTGATAGATATAGCGATAGATAAAGGAGGAAGTCGTATTTGACGTCATGACCAAACCTCGTCCGGTAAGGTTATGTCAACAGAATGACGGAGGAGAGGCTGCCAAAGAAGATGTTTGATTGGGTTTCTCCCGGGAGGAGACGAAGGGGACGCCTAGTGAAAGGGTGGCGACAGGGATTTTTAGGAGAAATAAGGGTTTGCTAACTCCCTGAAGGGTTTTGGGAGGACCGGATAGTGTGGCGGTTAGGTGTCGCAGAGCGCCAAGAGCTCTATAAAAGCGACTCATATATGTAAAGGATATTGAGGGAATATGGAGGTCCTTTGTCGGTTCCTTTTATTCATCGGTATTAATTAGCCTGCTGATGAATGAAATGGACGTATTTCTACTGAACGGAACTCTTTGGACATTCCAATTTCTTGAGACAAAAAACTGAATGGAATCAATGTCTCCTATTTTTCTTCCCTGGCGTTTAAGTCTCTCAATTGGACCATTTCTGCCAAACGGATCCATGTGAATTATGACGTGAGCCCTGTTATGCATATATTCTTATGGGTCTCAGGACTCATGTCTCAATGCACATAGTTCCTTTTGACAGAAAAACGAACAAATGACCATTCATGATCTGGAGTCGGAGAGCACTGTAATGAAATTTGGACACGACGAGTTGCTCAGTTAAAATTTGAGTTGAGGTCTAGTCAAGCTTGAGTCGAAATCTAGCCCCAATAAGTTAGGAGTCGTCATTTCATTCAATAATCCATGACTGGACATCAAAAATCGGGGACCAACCTCAACAAAGAAATTTTATATGTTTTTTCTGTCTGTATGTGTAATCCTCAAGAAATCCAAAAGCCAGTCCTAGATTTCCAGTAGTATTAACCAGACGTCTTGCAAATTCACTACAAACGTCTTGATAAAACTGTCAGATGAAAATATTATGCAAAAAAGGGATCATTCAAATATAATCGAATGGATCCAAAGTATGCCAGGACATCTAGTAGCCAGTATTAGATTCTTAGGTATGTATAGTGGCCAGATAGTAGATTTTTGGTCGTTAAATAGACGGTATCTACCAGGAATCTGGTTAAAACTTCAGCTGTGCACTTTCCAGTGCCACTCAGGAAAGTACCAAGATATCTAGTAGCTACTACTAAACTTCTGACAGTGTTAATTAAACGCATAGTGGATCTATTGCAGGTCTGGATAAAAATGCCAGTTTTCAGGTACTGGCTATACTAGATATCCGAGGAGGTGACCTGAAAACTAAGCTGTGGAACCGAGGTGACTAACTTGTGTCAAATGAGGGGCTTGGGGGACAAGGCTACGTGTAGTTTTGCTATTTCGAGAAATACATGTTTGACTTTGAAGATTCGAAATTAAATGGATCCTTATGGTGGAGAGAAAGTTCAACCTGACTTCTTGATGCGTAAGCATTGAAATTTAGGAGCGATGTTTTCACTAAATATGCGTTAAGACTAGTTTCACCTGAAATAATTAATACATCAAATTTTTTAAAAAAAAAACTGCACTTATGCGCCTTGTCCGCCAAGTCCCTGAAATTATATCTCTGTCGCCGCATACGTTTTGCAGCGAAGGCTCAAAAATCGCAAATTCTCTACGCAGACCGTAAAGATAAGAGTTTTCAGATCTTCCTGATTGTGATTTTGTCTTTTTTGTGATTGAGTCTTTTCAATGAGAAACAACCCCTTTTTTGATCGGGGAGGAATGAGAAATTGTGAATGAGCAATTGAGCTGAAAATTGGATCGCGAAGAAATTGGCAACCGTGGGAGGACGGCTCAGATCTCAAGAACTGTTTTTCTGCTCGGCTACCACACAGTGCAAAGGTATAACGTACTGTCATTAATATGCTAATACCATCGAGGGCCTCTATCTCGTGTACCTAATCATGCATGGCGCGGACACTTGGGCTCAAATTCGCATCCCTCGTTCCAATCCCGGCTCGAAATTATACTATTTTCCTGTGCGGAGACTTCCTCACCTTAAGCAGTTATTCTCACTTCTTAGCACTTCTTCTTCTTATTCTCACTCCTTGTCTCGCCTTTGCCTTCTCCCGCTCTTCCGCAAATTTACCGCCTTTTTTTCTCATTTTCTCTCGCACGCTCTTCATCCTTCATTCAGAGCTCAATTCAGACTCATTCTTCGAGAGGTCTCGGCGATTCTACGAGAAAGTGTCCAACTTCAGTCATGAACATTCTATTTGTAAAATGTGTCATTACATTTTTTACATTTTGCCTATTTCAATGGGAAAAAGTGTTTAAAACTAATGGAGAACTGGCCTGCAAATTTTTTATTGCTCCACATGAAAGTGCTTAAAGAGCTGATTTCACAATATTTTTTGTAATTTTTTTCTAATATGGGAAATACATAGGCTGTCCCAAAACAACTGAGAGTAAGTCTGTATTTCAGAAACAATAAGAGATATTGAAACGCGGTTTGTGGGAGGTTGTAGCTCATATCCTTAGCTATCCAACGAGCTCAAGATTTGCTATTTTGGTTAAAATTTCGCTGAGTTGCAGCAATTTTTTGGAGCCGTGTAAAATATAACCCTACAGGATTTTTGAGTATTTTTTTCCTTGTCTGAATTGTTGTTCCGAGATCGCAACTTTGCGGATCACGTTGGCACTGGTCTAGATGCAAGTTCTAACATACTTGCATATGCTTTCATTGCATATCAGAGTTTTCTTCAACTTCCCAGCTCAGTGAAGCCAACATTGTCTAGCGTTAATGACACGTGTTCTCGTTTGGTGCAATGAGTTCGCTCGCGGAGCTATGCCATCCGTTACTGTGTTTTCCAAGGTTTAACTGTCTCTGATACCGTGAAAGAGATGTTAGTTGCTTATGGAGAAAATCGACTTGGGGAGAGCACCATTTATCGGTGGCATGCAACTTTTTCCGAGGGTCGCGAGTCGGCGGCTTTGATTCCGCATGGCGGCCGGCCGTCAACTTCTGCGGTGGAGGAAGAAAGTGTCATTAACGCTGGACAATGTTGGCTACCCTGAGCTGGGAAGTTGAAGAAAACTCTGGTATGCAATGAAAGCACATGCAAACATGTTAGAACTTGCATCTAGACCAGTGCCAACGTGATCCACAAAGTTGCGATCTCGAAACAACAGTTCAGACAAGGAAAAAAATACTCAAAAATCCTGTAGGGTTATATTTTACACGGCTCCAAAAAATTGCTGTAACTCAGCGAAATTTTGATCAAAATAGCAAATCTTGGGCTCGTTGGATAGCTGAGGATATGAGCTACAACCTCCCATAAACCGCGTTTCAATATCTCTTATTGTTTCTGAAATACAGACTTACTCTCAGTTGTTTTGGGACAGCCTATGTAGTATGAAAATAGATTTAATAGTGAGAAAACGCACCGCTTAGTGACATCGTCTAGCGGCATTTCACAATAAAAATCTTGTAATCTCGTGTATCTTAGCAGATCTTGTTTGTCTTGATCGTCTTTGTTTAAATTTGTCACGACCGTCACAACACATATGATATTTTGTGTGTAAAAAGAAGGGGAAGAAAGTGTCTGATAAAAAAAGGTACCCTTATGAAATTTTTAAGCCTCACAATATACTTGACCAGGAAATCAAACTTTCGATCCAAAATAATCTACTTGAATTTTGGGTTATTTGGAAGTCAAATTAGACAGTTTTCGTAGAGTTGCTCATATGCATTTCTTCACGCCGACCAGCGACCGCACTGTGATAGGCGCAATGCGTGAAGTATTCCTGCAGTCTTGTAGGCGCTACTATGGGTGCCGCGCCGACCAGCGACTGCAATGTGTTTGGCGCAATGCATGAAGTATTCCTGGAGTTGCAAAGGCGTTGATAAGCGTTTCGTGCAAATTGGACAGTTTCCGTAGAAATTTCCCCTAAATAACACATAAAGGAAGACAATCATGATAAAAAGGGACCATTGGACAGAGTGAGAAAAATGGAGCAAAGGCAAGGAATTTCTGTAGTATCTTGTGTCTTGAGTAACATGTGAAAAAACTGAAAAATCCTTTGAACAGTTCAAAATGGCATTTCTAAAGGGAGAAATATTCAAAATCCAATGATCAAGTTGACATAGCAAGGTCATGCCTGAAGCTGATTTTAACCAATCTGCAAACGCCTTTTCCTTTCCCCCGCCTGGGTACGTCACGAGAACCCGCTAAAAATATCTTTTGAAATAAGCCCCATTTTTGGCATCCCAAAAGTGTTAAATAAATCTAGAAAAATGAACTTTGGTTCACTCCTCTCTTTAATGGTCTATTTTAATCAGAGTTGGTTCGGAATTTAATTGTCTATCGAGGTTTAAAGATTATACCGCACTCAACTTTGCTGACGGACGGACCCGTGTCAATCGACCTTGGTACTATTGAGATAATTATCGCTGATATCAGAGCTAAGCAAATTTCAGTGCCGGGAAGTGGTGGCTTTTTCCGGCGAATCGACTGCGAATATTCCCCATTTCCATCTTCTGAACTGCCCAACCGCTTAAGCACTTGATCTAGTTTCTTCTCTTTGCAGCGAGGTTCTGCAGACCTCAACTCATCGTCCAACTTATCCACGTACCCAAGGGGCAGGGCACTGGATGTGTTGGACACCTAACTCTGAGGCGTAAATGACCGATGATCGATTATCGATATTTCCCTATTTGAAGCTATGGTGAAGAATCGATTCTTAAGGTGTCCGTCGCAAACATCCTACTTATCGATCCTTATTCATGGGTATAAATGGCAGATCCATCGATGTATCGAAAACCAACGGGGGAATGTTTGCGAAGCGTCGCATCGCGATCCTGCCGAGTTCCAGCCAGGATTAAAACTGGGCTGACCCGATGCCATTACCCCGACTAGCAATCCACTGCTGGGAATCTGACGGAAAGTAGCCTGCTCTAGCATACCGAAGCCATTCATTGCGCAATCTCGAGTTTTGCCTGAAAAAGCTTGCGCAATACGCCTTAAAACGTTCTTTTTGGTAGTGTTCAGTCATTGTGACCTAATGCTTTGAGGAACATGCAGGTCAGCTTGCCAGTTGAGGGCTGAACTCTAGGTTCACTGCAAAAAAAGTGAAGCAAGTTGCACTCATTTTCATGAATTGGACATTGTTCAGTGAAAAATACAAATCAATACTCACTTTTGATGTAGGTGATAACCGTTTAATAAATGAGACAAAATGTGGACAAATAGGGCCAGGAGAAACAAAACTTTTTTCGGGGACTAAACACACAACCACCTTTACTTTTTTTTTACTCTAACCATGGCAAACCCTCACAACTGCAACCTAGCTCGTCTCAGCTGATGGTAACTTTTTTGGCAGGAACATTCAGCAAACAAGAACCCCGTACATTGCGGTGTTTCCAAAATTGTGCGACACATTTCACATATCAACACTTAAAAAAAAAAAAAAAAAAAAAAAAAAAAAAAACTTCCTTTGCCGTAACTAAAACTGAGCGCTCCGACAAAAATGAAACTTACAGATTTTTTTAACTTAAAATTAAAGTACAGTTGTTTTACAATTTTTTGGTGGAAGAGTGAAGACGGTTTTAACTTTGGAGCATTTTCAAAAACAGAAAGGTTCGTCGCCCTCCTGACATGAGAATGTAACTACACCTTGAGATGAAAACCGGTGTAGATATCGTAAAGCTTAAATGTCAATACAAATGTCATAGCTGAGCAAGTATCCGTAGAGCCTTATGGGTAGAATTCCGAATGCACAAATGTCCAAAAGCGCGAATTTGCGCTGAGCATTTGCGAGAGCAAGGAGTCGTCTGCACATAAATGATTGCCCTTGAAATTTGAGAAAAAGAGATACGAGAACTTCATGTTAAAAATCTGATTCCAACAAGGGTACTTTTCAATCATGTGATATCAAATAGACTCCGTCCAAAAGACAAACTAGCACTAAGTTTAGAGAATATGTTTGTGACGGTTCTTTGAAAGTGCAAATCTTATACTGAAATATGAAATCACAATAGTGACGCGTTGCAGCCCATATTTTCAAGTGGCAACGTTGGATTACGCTTGAAAACTCAAAGCATTACTCGGAAAATTGGCAATTTTACAATAAAAATCAGTAATAGTTTAGCACCGGCGCAATGAGCCGCAGGAATTACGTTGTGGCTTAAGAGAAATGTCAAAGCACCCTCAGTTAGGTATCACATGCGATCACTAAGCGAATTTCATTACAACGCTTGGATGCAACTATTCGAGCTCCACGGACGTCCATGTTGCATACGCACAGAATTGAAGGCGTTTTGATTCTTTAGGCACACACCACTCACCACTTTATACCTGCTACTCAGCAAAGGCGGGTTGCACTAGGATATTTGACTATTCGACTAGACTAGGCATTTAACCAAATCGACGGTGAAAGTCGGCAATCATATAACTCGTTTGCGGTGTCTGAAAATCTCCGCCTCTACGTCATTTTTTTAAAGAAGAGCAAATTTATATTATTTCTTGAAGTTTTTGCAGAATTTTCTTCGCATTGAGAAGAAAAATCATGACAGTTTTAAAGAATTGCCGTTGAGTAGTTTTCCATTTAAAAAATAAAGTATGACAGGAAGTCTGCGACGTCGCAAACCGAGTTGTGTGATTGCCGACTTTCACCGTCGAAATACCTGATTTGACTATTTGCCGTCGACATATCCACACCAACTTCCAACTTGATGTTTTCGTGCTTCGTAAATCGACATTTTCTTCGCACATTTTTTTGACACAATGCTCATTCGGTAATAGAGAATATCCATGGGGCCCACAATCTTGGATGCTAGGCTCTTTCTGTCTCATGGTTAAGTTATAAGGGTGTCCGATATCTTGGACGTAATGGTCGTAATGCTCATTACCTTTATGAATCACTATATCGTGTCTAATTCTCATTTTGTCGATGAAAAATTATCGAGTACACACCATTACTCCAGAGAGCAAAAAGTTACCCAACTCAAGATGTTCAGAAAAAGCAAGCACATATGTAGCGTTGCTGAAATTTCCAATTCCGATCGCATGATTGAAACATTATTGTAACGGGATTCCAAAACGACTATTTAAATTTAAAACAATGAAGTTGACGTGATTGACCGTTATTTTCAAGGACTAAGATGGACTCAGGTATATTTTAAGAGCTGGGGCACTGATATTTTGAAGCAATGAATTAATTCTGTAAAACGAATATCGCTGCGGACAGGATTCGAACCTGTGCGGGTAGAACCCATTGGATTTCAAGTCCAACTCCTTAACCACTCGGACACCGCAGCAGATAAAATAATGAGCGCGAACGTAGCTTTCTTTTATGAAGGTGTATTTGGTGCCGGAATCTATATATCGCTCCGGAGTCCCGCGTATGGGGCAGTTGCGCTGGTCACAGAAGCGTGTTTGATGTTTGACTCTTAGAGATCAGCTAAAAATAATAAGATATGTCCAAAAAGCAACCTTACTACGTTCAATATTAACTGAGATATCGCGCTTTGAAAAGTTCGTTTAATGACGTCATCCACCCGGTAGTGACACCCTTGGTTTCCTCGACTTTCCTCTCCTCCGTGTTTCACGCTGAATGACCAGTGCAAATGTGCGTCACACCGACTATTGAAAGCAAGGCGGAAGAAACCAAGGGTGTCTCTACCGCCGTGGATGACGTCAAAAACTCGACTTTTCAAAGAGCGATATCTCGGATAATATTGAACGTAGAAAGTTGTTATTTGTACGGATCTCATTATTTTTAGCTTATTATCTACACGAATTAATAATCAAAACACAATTCTGTGACCAGCGCAACTGACCCATTGTCCACTAAAAATGTCATTGTTACATGCACTCCTTCGAATGAAACATAATCGTATGTATTCGAATCATTTAAGAGAAAAATGGGTGAAAATCCTTGATCCTAAATCCTTCCCAAAGCGTGAAAGAAAAGTTAAATAAATTATATAAAAAGAAATAAAGATAGTCATATAGTGTCTTGACCGTCCACCGTAAAATGAACCCTAGTCTTCAGTGACGAATGTTTAAGACAGCAAATTCTCCATCTGATCTAAAATTTAGAATTTGCGTCATGGACAAAGTACTTTTTTACATTCCAAAAACTAGGAGATTGGTTTGGTTCATTATTTTGTCCGTGGGAGAGTAACATAAATTTTAATCCAACTATTTTACGTCCCAATTACGTTATATATCAAAACCTTGCGATTATTGTTTCTGGAAGCCTAGTTTTTTAAATTACCACCCTCAAATCACTGAGGCCTAGACTTTTTCGTTATTTTTCTGTTGAAATCGTGGACAGTTTTCTCGAGCCTAACCCGATTTTGGATTTTTTGGAACATGAGAATTATTTTCTTTGATAAGTCACGTCCGAGTTTACCCGTGGCAGTCTTGCGCTTCTTTCAGAGTCCTTTTACCCTCCTCCTCTAGTCCTTTTATCCTTTTTACCTCCTCTTTTTGCGAAAAGGAAGAGGGAGAAATAGGGCAAAGCGAGGCTCCACGAGGCAAGCAGTGGAGTGCGACTTACAATTAGAATATAGATTCACGGTGTGTTGCAAGTAATTATAGAGAACAACCAGCATCATTTCCATACACAAGTGCGGAAGCATTCCTGATTTGTGCATACTGCTGTTCTAAGGAAAAACCCCGTACGTGCCCTCAGGCATTGCTAAATTTCCTTCGATAAAATACACATTTATTTGGAGGATGTGGAATATTTTTCTTCAAATTTTTTAGTCAATGTTATTCGCCACTTAATTTAAAATATTTGACATTTCAAGGAAAAAAAATGCATAAATTTCCTAAAAAATGAATATTTTTGCTGGGGAAATTTGGCAACATTTGAATGCTCATGCGGGGTTCTTCCTCAGCGCGGCAGTATATATGCTCACGTATTCAGGCAACGCATGTTTCCATACATTCTTGTTACGATGATGGGTAACTGAGACGTTTCGCTTGCGTCCTATCGCCTCCCGCTCCTGATCTCCTCTTTTCTTCTTCTTTTCCCCCTATTCTTCTTCTTCTTCTTCTTATGGTTAATTCATCAATCAAGTGTAGTTGAAAGACTCTGTCGAACTCTGGCGGTGCCCGCGAGTGTTCATACTCTGAAATTGGCTTCAAATTAATCTTTTCCCGTGAATAGAACGCAAAGCAGTCCACGCGATCTCTGAGGGGGCGGGGTCAGGGGGTCAGAGCATCTCTTTTCTCACTCTCAATAAGCCCATTTCATAAGCGCCATCATGCTTCGCAACGTTGTCATATCGGTTAGGTAGAAAACTCTTTTTTAGAGATATAGGTAAATGTCGACGGCTCTATGTCCATTAAATGTGTATCGTAGATTGCGACTTTGTAAGTCTCCACTCATGTTTTATTTTTATACTGGAAAAACGACCGGCAGCCGGCCGATTATTGAAATTGATAGACAAAGCTATAGATGAAGAAGACAAAAGGAATATGGAGGTATCCTATCGATGGAAGCGGGTGGTTGCAGGGCCGGATTAAGGGGGTGGCCACATAGGCCGCGACCCATGGCGGCAAATGTTGTAATTTTTTCAAATGTAGGTATCAAGAAAAAAATCTGATTGTGAAAAAAAATCACAAATGAGGAAAGGTGAAAAAATCTCTCATATCCTGAGAGTTAAAGTATAGTAATTTCTATTTTTTTCGTCTTTCGGTGATACAAGAGACAGCGCCTTTCATTAGTCTAGTTGAGAGAGAAACCAAACACGCAATTTGGCCTGGAGCGGCACGGCGCAGAGAGCAATGATGGCGAGAACTTGAGATGGAAAGGGAAGCCCTATCGGCGCACCGGTCAGCATGAAACACGTATTAGCACCTACAAGACTCCATGAATACTTCACGCATTGCGTCAAACGTAGTGCGGTCAGCAGCGGTTGGCGTGAAACTTATAGTGCCTACAAGACTGCATGAATACTTCAAGCATTGCGTCAAAAATAGTGCGGTCACTTGGTCAGCAGCGGTCAGCGTGAGACGCATAGCGCCTACAAGACTGTAGGGATACTTCACGCATTGCGCCAAACACAGTGCAGTTGGCGTGGTGGTGGCGGAAATTAAGATCATTAGACCACATTCATGTTTATTCTTATTCATAATTTTTTCGTTCTTTTCTTATAAATGAAAGGCATCGTCCACACAGAGATAGGTCTACGGAACTTAATTTTCGAGTAAAGTTCCGTGAACTTTTGCTAGTGTTGACAGGGCTTTCGCAAAAAATGTGCCAAACGCGAGTAAACGCGTCTTATGTACCCCACCTCCTCCGGCTCGTTCACCTGATGGTTTCTATGAATGTTTCAAAACGAATGAGGTGGGGCGGCAAAATACAGACGGCCCATGGGCGGCAAGAGGGTAAATCCGACCCTGGGTGGTTGCGATGGACAAAGGAGGTAGATAATAGACTAACTAACGGCAACCGACAAGAGACCCCACAGTTAGTCTATCATTTTCCCTCTTAGCCTGTAAGGACCACCAGTTTCATCCAATGGGATAGCTCCATACTCCCTACGTCTTCTTTGTCTAAAGCTTTGTCTATAAATTTCAATAATCGGCCCGCAGTTTCTATCAGTTTTTGAGAATTTTCACTCATATTATAAATTGGATCGTTCGAACTTGCGCAGAATATATACTGCGTGAAATCTAAGGATTTAGCTTCAACAATTAGACAAAGTATAATAAAATGAGTAAAATAAACTATTTGCATAGGGTTTGTGTTTAAAATTGTGCTTTCTAACATAAATACTTCAATTAAGTATTGGATCATACAAAAGAATATGAAATCAAGCCTCTGTTTGGGGAAAAAACCAGTTCGACGGTTCGGTTCGATCAGTTCGGTTTGCAGCGCAGCAGACTTCCTGTCGTCCTTTTTATTTTCAGTGGAAAACTATTCGTCGTCGTCTTTCGGAAACCTCCGTGATTTTACTTCTATGCTTGCAATAAATTCCGATGAAAGATGTTCATTGGTTTTTCATTTTAAATAAAAAAATTGGGAGATTCTAATTTGAGACAAATTTGAGACACCAAAATCAAGTTACAGGATCTGGAAATCTTACCGCGATATGAGGTGACTATCGTCTCCGCTCTCTCGTTAAGAACGACTACATGTTAAGAAGAACTAATCAAAATCTTGTGTTAACATACGAAGTAAAACACGAAGTAACCCAAGCGCTGCCATGCAAAGGAAGAACGCCGTATGAACCTCCAGGCGTTGCCAAATTTTCCTTGATAAAACACGAATTTCCTGGTGGACTTGTGAATATTTTTCTATCTATTTTTCTGGTAATTTTGCTCCCAATTCTACCAAAAAGTCCTGAAATTTCAAGGGAAAATATTCATAAGGTTCCTCAAAAATGAACATTTTATCGAAGGAAATGTGGCAACACTCGAATGTTCATACGGCGTTCTTCCTATGCACGGCAGAGTGGTTTGTTAGTTTTGTGTATGTGTGGGTTTTTTTTCCCTGTATCAAATCGACGAAATCTTTGGGTTGAGGTGACCAAATCTTGTTGAAAATCTGCGAGCTCGTTAAAAACTAGTCGCCAGCCTCCTGGGTCGAATCTGGATCACATCGGTGGTGTGTAATGCGCTACCGACTCGCAAATCGAGATTTCTGAGTATGGAGAGGAAAACAAGAATACATAAGGTCGGCAGGACACTTTCTTTTTGATCAGATGTCCAGAGTGCCAGAGTAGCCAATGCGGTTTGGGTAAATTTGACGCAATACTGTGAGTTAACATTTTATTTCAACCCATTATACACTGGAAAAAAGTCGCTTGGATGTAGAGTCCAGACTCTTAAAAACATTGATAAGAAAAAATACTCTTGATTAAATCGAGCTTTTTGCTTGAATCAGAAGGAAATCCGCCCAAATCAAGAGACTCGGCTCTTCGATTCAAGGGAAAATCGGATCGAATCAAAAGTAGTTTTGTGTGTTAGTGTTAATAAGAGTATGGACTCTAGATCTCAGCGAGTTTATTTCCAGTGTATCACTGGCTACCAAACAAACCAAAAATTACACAAAGTGCTACTACCATAATTTTGTATATCAACACTTTCAATAAGCATTATTGTGTTTAGCAACCAAGTCCTTTAGGTTGACTTGACACGAAAAAAGTAACACATAGTGACATCAAACACGGACATTTTTAACTGTTGTGGATCTGGCAACAGAGGCATTTTCGTGAAGAAGACACTCCAAGCCGCGAGCCTCCGTGTCAAGAGCGCGGAGAAACAGGGCACGGGAGGGTGCCCCCCGCCCCCGTGCCCCCCTCCTCGAAGAAGCGCCCCCCGAGGAAGTTTCATCGAAAGCGCGTGCTGACTCCCGGTACCGTATCAACATGGGGGTTGCCCATGGCCAAAGCAAGTTCATCGCTCAGTTGCCGATTAGACTGGAAAACACTCACGAAATGGGTCTCTTGCACACGAGAAATAACAACCGATCGAGCATAGAGCACTTTAATAGAAATGCTATGGCCACCGGAGGATGCACTCCTAATTGGTTCGGTCATGTTCAGCTTCATGAGGCTCTTCCGATAAGAGAAATGGCAGACGTTGCATGCAGCTAATTCAAAAGTTGAGATAATACGGTTTTCCGTACGGTTTCCGTGTTTCCAATGGCGTTTTTCTGCACGACACGATTCAATGTTGCTTCCTCTAAATTTTCAGCCGGTAGTAAACGCTGTGTATCCATTACCCATCCCTGGTAAAATTGGCGATAGGAGCTGCGTTTCAAAATACCACAGGAGTTCTTATAGCCGACCGAAGAAGGCGATAGAAAATCATATAATTGGCTGTAGAAAGTGGAAAAATCATACGGCCGGGCTACACGAACCGATAAAAAATTAAACAGCCGGGCTATAGTTCCTGTCGCCGGGCTTTACACTTTATCGCCTGGCTGTTGCTTTCTCGCCATCGGCTATAAAAGGCTATAAGAAATTGTGTAGAAATTTGTGTGCTTTGTAAATCCGCAAGTTTGTACGGAATCACCATAATATTTACAAAACTCACATTATATTTTCCTTTACTACATATTTATTTTCATCAATTAAAATGAGAATAATCCATACAGAGTGTGCAAACATTTCAAAGTCATGAGTTGAACAATGCTGACTTCACGAGATTAAATATTAGAGCCTAACACAAAGCGGAGCGGCGGTGCACTGGCGCCTACAAACCTAACAGGGATACTTCACGCACTGCGCAATGCGTGAAGTATCCCTGTTAGGTTTGTAGGCGCCAATGCGCGTTTCGCGCTGGCTGACCGCCCGTCGCGCTGCGCCGCAGCGTACCACGGCGCTTGAGGCAACTATTTCACACCAGAGGTATTGCACAGTATCATACGAAATTGAAGGCGCTCCAACATATTAGGAATGGCAGGCATCCTTCAAAAGTACGGAGCTTTCCAAGCAAAATAAAGCAAGATACTACGGCCCAAAAAGAGAGCGGTAGTTCGAAAACTCACGAAGTCCTAGCCTAGCATCCGTAATTAGTAACGGATAGCATACATTTTATCGTCAGGCTGTTGCTTAATCGCCATCGGCTATAAAAGGCTATACGAAATTGTGTTGCCGGCTATAGAAGCTATTGGAAATCTTACAGTCGGCTATTGGTCTATGGTATTTTGGAACACAGATTCTACTGCCAATTTTTACCAGGGATTGCGAAATTATTATCCCTAAATACACCCTCAAATTATGGGTGACCCCCCCCCCCCCCCCCCCCAACCCATAAATATTCATAAATGAGTATTATTCCGCAAAATTAGTAAAATGCAAAAACAAAGTCAAAATCGTGCTTTATAAGCGACGGATCATAACAATTGTAATAGTAATCACTGTGGATAATTTGAATTCATAGATTGGCTGCCTTTTGGGCCCTGAGAGCTCCATGACCTAACCTCAAAATTACCGACGTGTTCGAACTCTCCCTACATAGGTACCCTACCTGTCTCCAGCTCATTTTAGCAGAAATACGTCCACGTATGCATCGTTTCCAATGCAGATTGAGGAGGGATCTGAGGAGGAAACAAATCCTTGCTCGACTAACAATAAGCGTGTGGAGTGTGCACTTAGAGCGATTGAGTTGCCATTAGCTGCTTCTCCTCTTGTTTACACTGAGGTCGGTGCGCGGCGCAGAACGGGGACGGGGACAATTTAACAGGGGCTAATCAGAAAATGAGGTGTACGAGCCGGTCGAGCACGGTGTTGGTGTTGTGTTACGCGCGGACCGCGGTTGCAGATAGGGGTATCCAACACGGAGCACCTTAATCACTTAGATGGACCACTTTAGATGAGCGCCGTGTGCCGTGCGCGGACGTGGGTTCGATTGCGCGGGTGCAAGCATCGAGGCGCGCTCGCACTTGACGCCGCGCGCGCCGCCCCGCCGCCGCCGCGCCGTCGTCTACGTGAATGGGGTAACATCCGTTTGTTCTGCTCCGTGCCCGCTCCCGCCGCTCATCTCGTCTTCGCCATCGACGACGGGTAAACGGTCCGAGGCAACGTCCATCCACGGCCAGTCGGCTCATTATTGAAATGGATAGACTGAGCTATGGACAAAGGGAAAATAGAGTGATATTATTGGTGCACTGGAAATAAATGTTCGGTTACATGAACCGAACGTCCGGTGTCCCACATCCTCCCAACTATTCGGTTTGAACTTTTGGTTTGTCAAAGTGAACTTTCGGTTTGTTAAAGTGAACTTTCGGTTCGTGTAAGCGAACATTTGATTTGTATGACCGAACTTAGTTCGTCTTTAGAGTGTAATAGAGAGTGATCTCATTGTTGTACTGAAAAAAAGGTTTGGTCATATGAGCCGAATGTTCGGTGTCCCAGATCTTCTCAACTATTCGGTTTTTCAAAGTGAACTTTCGGTTTGTCAAACTGAACTTTCGGTTCGTGTAAGCGAACATTTGATTTGTATGACCGAACTTAGTTCGTCTTTAGAGTGTAATAGAGAGTGATCTCATTGTTGTACTGAAAAAAAGGTTTGGTCATATGAGCCGAATGTTCGGTGTCCAAGATCTTCTCAACTATTCGGTTTTTCAAAGTGAACTTTCGGTTTGTCAAACTGAATTTACGGATCGTGTAAGCGAACATTTGATTCGTATGACCGAACTTAGTTCGTCTTTAGAGTGTAATAGAGAGTGATCTCATTGTTGTACTGAAAAAAAGGTTTGGTCATATGAGCCGAATGTTCGGTGTCCAAGATCTTCCCAACTATTCGGTTTTTCAAAGTGAACTTTCGGTTTGTCAAACTGAATTTACGGATCGTGTAAGCGAACATTTGATTCGTATGACCGAACTTAGTTCGTCTTCAGAGCGTAATCGAAAGTGATCTCATTGGTGCACTGAAAAAAAAGTTTGGTCATATGAACCGAATGTCCGGTGTCCAACATCATCCCAACTATTCGATTTGTCAAAGTGAACTTTCGGTTTGTCAAACTTAACTTTCGGTTTGTCAAACTGAACTCAAGGTTTGTCAAACTAAACTTTTGGTTCGTGTAACCGAACATTTGATTCGTATGACCTTTTGTGCAGTCTTGACTCGTCCTAAGTACAGGGTGTCTCATCACCCGTACTAGGCTTTTTTCTTCGTTGATTCCATTTGGATAAAGTGAGAATCGGCCCCAAGGAATCTAAATTTCGCAGCCCTGAAGCTCCAGGGAAAGTAAAATCGGGCACTCACGATCGAACAATTTAAAAGATTGTAAAAGCTGTTACTTAATTTTGAAAACTTAAATTGAAAAACTACTATTGATAGTAGAATCGTGAGTTTTTCACCACACATTTACAAAATTAAGAAGGAGGGGGGGGGGGGGGGGGAGTCATTTAACATTTGGGGTTTCCTTCAAACTGTTGAAATAATTCCATCGGTGGCAAGACGTAAAGTCGTAAAGTATGATTGCTTACCGATATTTCCCCATTTGAAGCTAATGGAAAATAATCGATTTTTAAGGTGTACGTTGGGAACACCCTGTGTATCGATCCTTTTCCATACGTTTAAATGGCAGATCAATCTATCTCGAAGTACTGCTCGCGCCACTGCATTCCATCAAATTCAGGAAGTGCGGACTAACCTTGAAAAATTTACAAAACCCCCCGTATCACTTCCGAAAACTACCTTTTTCAACCACCGGGATTGCTCCATTTTCCCGTCGTCTTTTATGTCTATCACCCTGTCTATCAGTTTCAATGATCAGCCCGACGCCTTACGTAAAAAAATATGAGAGGAGCGTAAGCCAATTGAGCACGGATAAACGGTGGACTTGGAAAGCGCTGCAAATCTATGGGGCATTAGCGCCGCTCGGTCGGGTTTAGATAACATAAATAAATTTATTGTGGCCGAAGACGGAGATATTGTCATAAATAATTAAACGCGACCACGTTTGGTGAAGGCGTGGAGCGCAGGCGGGGGTGAAACTATGGGTGGATCTGATTGTAATTAGCGTTGTTGTTGTTGATTATGACGGCGCGGAGTAATTAACAGTTCATTATCGATGTATAGAACTCATCACTCCATCGACTAACAAGGCGAGCTAAGTTCTCGCGTCCGCCATCCGTCGTCTCTAGTCGTCGTGGCGTGTTTTGCGATACATCGATTCATCTGCCATTTAAACCCATGGAAATGGATCGATAGACAAGGTGCTCGCAACGAACACCGTAACAATTAATGCTATACCACAGCTTCAAATAGGGAAAAATCGATAATCGATCATTCACGCCGCGCCGCTAGCGTCTTTGCTGTAATCGCAAATCAGTTACGCTGGACCTAACCCATTTAAATGCATGGGAGAAAATCGATATATCTCGAAGCGGGCTGCTTCACTGAGAATCGATTTTTCACCATTGATTAAATGGAGGAAAACGAAAGTTAGCAACTTTCGAGTATTATCACGATTGTCGTCGTCTCGTGCTCAAGATAATAAGTTGCAGTGTTGAAAATTCGTAGAAGTAAAACTGCGGGCTGACTATTGAAATTGTTAGACAAAACGATAGACAAAGAAGGCAAACCGAAAATAGAGCGATCCTATTGAAGGAAGTAGATTGTTGCAATGGGCAAAGGAGGTAAGTAATGTAGATTAACTAGAGACCCTTTAGTTACCTAATTGATCATTTTCGCCCTTAGTCTATGAAAAACACCCATTTCAACCCATGGGATCCTCCATGTTTCCTATGTATTCTTTCTCTCTTTTACAGGGCCGGATTTTCCTTCTTGCCGCCCATGGGCCGCCTGTATTTTGCCGCCTTTTTCTCATTCGTTTTGAACCATCAAGTGAACGTGCCAGCGAGGGAGGGGTGCATAAGACGCGTTTACTCGTGCTGAACACATTTTTTGGGAAAGCCGTGTCAATACTACTAGCAAAAGGTCACGGAACTTTGCGCGAAAGTCAAGTTTCGTAAACCTATCTCTAATGGACAAGGCCTTTCATTCATAAGAAATAAACGAAAAAATTATGAAAGAACAAACACAAAATTTGGTTTAATGATTTTAACTTCCGCCGCCGAGCCGCGACGACCGCACCGTGTTTGGCGCAATGCGTGAAGTATTCACATAGTCTTGTAGGCGATATCCGTTTCATGCTGACCGCAATGACCGCACTGTGTTTGATGCAATGCGTAAAGTATTCGTGCAGTCTTGTAGGCGCTAATATGTGTTACATGCCGGTCGCCGCGCCGAGGGCTTCTCCTTTTCATCTCTAGTCCGCGCCATCATTTCTCTCTAAGTCGCGCCGTTCCAGGCCAAATTGCGTGTTTGGTTTCTCTCTTAACTCGACTAATTAAAGGTGCTGTCTCTTGTATCACTGAAAGACGACAAAATTAGAAATTACTATACTCTCAGGAAATGAAAAAAATTGCAAAATTTGCCTCCCCTAGATTTGCCGCCATGGGTCGCAGCCCATGTGGCCACCCCCTTAATCCGGCCCTGCTCTTTGAGGCCATTTTTTCGGCTATATCAGGTATTATCGTTAATGAAGGAAGCGTCATAAAAGCGATAATTCATTATTCGTGTAGATAAATATTTATGGGAACCATTGTGCATTACCAATGATTCCCATCCATTGCGTTTGAACTTGGCATTCCTGAAAATTTTCAGTGAGGAGAGGCGTCTTGAGCCGGCAGCGAGGAGAGGAGTAGGCAACAAGTCTTCGCTCGACAGACAAAAGAGCGTAACTTCACATTGAGATGAGCCGGGAAATTCGTTGAGTTGCGTATGGACAACAAGGCTTTATCTGAAATTGTACTTACGCTCTTCTGTGTCCCCAGCGACAAAGTGGTAGCGATGGCGGAACCCAGTTACCGGTTCCCGGTTCCACGGAGGAAGCTGGAAAGAGGGAACCCGCCTGCGATGAGTAACTGTTGACTGTGACGTACTGTACGACGCCGACTTGGTCGACGATAAATAATTATGATGGATTTTCGTCGAGGCTTCATTTCCGTGATTTGTGGCCGTTTAGAGGACGTTTTTATCGTGTCGTTGAGGGTGGCCGCGCAAGGCTCTCGCTCTTGCACAAAGGCTCCATGTGACCCAACGCCACTCGCAGATAAGCATCTCCGTTTTTCGGCCGGTCTCCGCCGACGCCGCGCCACTGTGACGTATGCTGCTGTGCTGAAGAAAAACGCCGTATGAACCTTCAGGCGTTGCCAAATTTCCTATAATAAAACACGACTTTCCCGGTAAACTTGTGAATATTTTCCTTCCAAATTTTCGGATAATTTAATTCGCAATTTCACCCTAAATTCCTGAAGATTTCAGAGGGAAATATTCATAAATTTCCTCAAAACTAAACATTTCAGTGAAGGAAATTTGGCAACTCTCGAATGTTCATACGGTGTTTTTCCTTAGGGCAGTATGCGAACCGGGGCGACGTCATCGAGGATCTTGGAGGTAGCAATGTGTGCTTCGTATCAAAACGGATCTTCAATCTGAGGCGCCGTGGGAATCCACTTCGTTCGGAGGCTTTCATGCCGTGCTGAGTAAAAACACCGTAAGTGCATTCGAATGTTGCCAGATCTCCTGTCGGAAAATATTTATTTTTAGGAGAAAGTATTGGGTATTTCGCCTTGAAATTTTCAGAATTTTTAGATCAAATTACGAACGAGATCTTGTGATAAATCAAAGGAGAAATATTCATACAGTTTCCTGAAAATTCGTGATTTGTTGAAGGAAATTTGGCAATGCCTGATGGTTCATACAGCGTTCTTACTTATCAGCAGATGAAAGCTCCTGCAAGCCAAACAAATTCTTCAAGGGTCAAAATTCTAGAGGATCAAAGTTTGATAAGTATAGTCCTCTAGTTCTTTAGTTTACGGGTTTTTTATTTTCGTTAACCATAGGTGGTTGACTGAATTATTTTGGTTAATTCTTCTGTTGATGATTTTTTACATGACACTTATTTTGTTGTTGCTCACTTTCAGTATGTCCTGTCAATAGGAATTATTTTTGATATTATAGGTGGGTTTATCTGTGGGTTCCTTTGGTTCTTGGTGCAAATTTAAATAATTGTAAGTTAATCCCTCAATTCACCATCTTACATTCATTTATTACCAGCTTTCCGGGCTTGTGAACAATCCGACAATTTATTATTTTACTCATAATTTTTTTCCCTCAATGAAGTGCTCGATAGAGTAACATGTGTAGTCATTGATAGAAACTCTCATAAATAGAGGTGCTACAAAGTTTTCCTGATTTCGACCATCTTGTGTTAAAATGAAGAAATTTGATAACAGAAATGAACAATAAATCGATGGTGAAACTGCAAAAATGCGAATCTCTGTTTGCGGCGTTGCAGACATATTGTCATATGTTATTTTATACGTGGAACCTTACTAATCACCATTTATATGAATACTGGCGATTTTTTTTCTCTATATGTGAGAATATTCTGTAAAAACTTCAAGTCATGATATTTGTTCGGTCTCCTTTTCCAAAATAAAATAGGGGTGGAGATTTTGAAACACCACAAAAGAGATATGCATGTTTGCAGTTTCACCGTCAAAATGAAAATACCGAGGCGCAACGAAGATTTCCTGTGTTCGAGCATTGCTTAAAGTATTCCATGTGGTTTCAGGATATTTTGTCAACGATTTTTTGTCCACGCACCTTTTTTGTCCAGTAGTTAACGCCCACATGTAAAATGAGCAACGGTGACTTGGTCGAAGCGTTATATTTTAGTCGGTATGTAAAATTATATTGACAACATAGAAATGAGAAATTGAGAGAGAATGAGGTGTTGTTATGGTTGCTCATTTTCTAAATGAAATGTTATTTCTTTCTCCTTTTGAATCATCTTTTTAAATTGTCATTGGTGAATATTTGGTTTTATTTCTGTCCTTAAAATATTCGATGTACAATGTACCCTAGATATGTATAGGTCCTTTTTTTTAAATTTTTTCTTTACGAAATTATTACTTCATTTTGAAAACATTTATATTTTTAAAACGTGACAAATATTTTTAAAACCTTTTCCAAGCGACATTAATCTCAATAAGCCGCAGTTGTGCCGACAGAAACTTCAAAAATTAACAAAAGAGGGGAAAAAACCAAGAAACACGCAATCTTTAGTTTCAACCCATTTGTACATCGATCCTATAGAGTCAAATACGTCAAATTTTGAGCGTTTGGTTGCGCGTGCACCTCGCTGCAGCACAATAAAAGCACAAAATGTAAAAGAAAAATTAAATTGCTTTGGAAATCATTTTTGACACGGAACCGCACCAATATTTAAAAAAACACACATATCCACACACACACACATCACATATATTATTCTCTTTTGATAAGTTGATATCTTTTTTTTCCAATAAATTTAAATGAGCATAATCAATGCTGAGTGTGTTAACATTCCAAAATCATGAGTTAAAAAACGCTGACTATGCGAGTATAAATATTAAAACCTAACAGAGCGGAGCGGGATGCTCACTAGCGCCTACAAACCTAAGTGGATACTTCGCGCATTGCACAATGCTTGAAGTATCCACTTAGGTTTGTAGGCGCCAATACGCGTTTCGCGCTGGTCGCCCACCCGACCAAAACTCCCTCACCGAAAAAACGCGTGGACGTAAATTACTAGAAAAAACAGGTGCGCGGACAAAAAATCGTAGACGAAATGTCCTATAACCTTCCATGTAGCCTACACCAACTTAGGTATTCAATGTAAGTAGTTCGGAAGCGGCAATATTCGCTTTCAGCGGTAGGGTCAAATTCATTCGTGCTATGATTACAGCATTATCAGAGTGATGTTAATACTAAGTATAGTCTTTGACGTTTATTGTGCCTAGTTCACCTCCAGTGACGTTAAGAGGTCGTGTTAGCGACTTGAGAGCAGTAATAGTTTCTTGATAAGTCTGGTAGTGTTTATTCGCGTTTTTAAAAATTGCACTGGACCAACTTCAGTCCCTCACTTTACGAAGTATCTTGCTCACTCCGACCAGATTATTTTCAAATATTTGTCCAGGCAATACGGAAGATTAATATCAAAGTAGCTTGCATCGTTTCAATTAGATTTATATCCACGTGTGCTGCCAGTTCCCGATATTATCTAGAGGTATCTTTGCTTCATACCACTTACTCACCTGTGAAAAACCTTTAAACTTAAAAAAAAAAAAAAAAAAAAAAAAAA
>NW_017547337.1:677097-739535 GCF_001854935.1 Bemisia tabaci | reverse complement strand
AGCGACAAAGTGGTAGCGATGGCGGAACCCAGTTACCGGTTCCCGGTTCCACGGAGGAAGCTGGAAAGAGGGAACCCGCCTGCGATGAGTAACTGTTGACTGTGACGTACTGTACGACGCCGACTTGGTCGACGATAAATAATTATGATGGATTTTCGTCGAGGCTTCATTTCCTTGATTTGTGGCCGTTTAGAGGACGTTTTTATCGTGTCGTTGAGGGTGGCCGCGCAAGGCTCTCGCTCTTGCACAAAGGCTCCATGTGACCCAACGCCACTCGCAGATAAGCATCTCCGTTTTTCGGCCGGTCTCCGCCGACGCCGCGCCGCTGTGACGTATGCTGCTGTGCTGAAGAAAAACGCCGTATGAACCTTCAGGCGTTGCCAAATTTCCTGTGATATAACACGACTTTCTCGGTAAACTTGTGAATATTTTACTTCCAAATTTTCAGATAATTTAATTCGCAATTTCACCCTAAATTCCTGAAGATTTCAGCGGAAAATATTCATAAATTTCCTAAAAAATAAACATTTTAGTGAAGGAAATTTGGCAACTCCCGAATGTTCATACGGCGTTTTTCCGTAGGGCAGTATGCGAACCGGGGCGACGTCATCGAGGATCTTGGAGGTAGCAATGTGTGCTTCGTATCAAAACGAATCTTTAATCTGAGGCGCCGTGGGAATCCACTTCGTTCGGAGGCTTTCTGCCGTGCTGAGTAAAGACACCGTAAGTGCATTCGAATGTTGCCAGATCTCCTGTCGGAAAATATTTATTTTTAGGAGAAAGTATTGGTTATTTCGCCTTGAAATTTTCAGAATTTTTAGATCAAATTACGAACGAGATCTTGTGATAAATCGAAGGAGAAATATTCATACAGTTTCCTGAAAATCCGTGATTTGTTGAGGGAAATTTGGCAATGCCTGATGGTTCATACAGCGTTCTTACTGATCAGCAGATGAAAGCTCCTGCAAGCCAAACAAATTCTTCGAGGGTCAAAATTCTAGAGGATCAAAGTTTGATAAGTATAGTCCTCTAGTTCTTTGGTTTACGAGTTCTTTTATTTTCGTTAACCATAGGTGGTTGACTGAATTATTTTGGTTAATTCTTCTGCTGATGATTTTTTACATGACACTTATTTTGTTGTTGCTCACTTTCAGTATGTCCTGTCAATAGGCATTATTTTTGATATTATAGGTGGGTTTATCTGTGGGTTCCTTTGGTTCTTGGTGCAAATTTAAATAATTGTAAGTTAATCTCTCAATTTACCATCTTACATTTATTTATTACCAGCTTTCCGGGCTTGTGAAGAATCCGACAATTTTTTTTACTCATTATTTTTTTTTCTCAATGAAGTGTTCAATAGAGTAAAATGTTGATAGAAACTGTCATAGATAGAGGTGCTACAAAATTTTCCTGATTTCGACTAGCTTGAATTAAAATGAAGAAATTTCATAACAGAAATGAACAATGAATCGATGGTGAAACTGCAAAAATGCGAATTTCTGTTTGCGGCATTGCGGACATATTGTCATATTTTATTTTCTACGTGAAACACTACTGATCACCATTTATATGAATACTGGTGATTTTTTTCCTCTATATGTTGAGAATATTCTGCAAAAACTTCAAGTCATGATACTAGTTCGGTCTCCTTTTCCAAAATAAAATAGGGGTGGAGAATTTGAAACACCACAACCGAGATATGCATGTTTGCAGTTTCACCGTCAAAATGCAAATACGGAGGCGCAACGAAGATTTCTTGTGTTCTTGCATTGCTTAAAGTATTCCATGTGGTTTCAGGACATTTTGTCGACGATTTTTTGTCCGCGCACCTTTTTTGTCCAGTAGTTAACGCCCACATGTAAAATAAGCGACGGTGACTTGGTCGAAGCGTTATATTTTAGTCGGTATGTAAAATTATATTGGCATTATAGAAATGAGAAATTGAGAGAGAATGAGGTGTTGTTATGGATGCTCATTTTCTAAATGAAATGTTATTACTTTCTCCTTTTGAATCATCTTTTTAAATTGTCATTGGTGAATATTTTGTTTTATTTCTATCCTTAAAATATTCGATGTACAATATACCTTAAACATATATGTATAGGTACTTTTTTTTTGTTTTTTTAATTTTTTCCTTACGAAATTATTACTTCATTTTGAAAACATTTATATTTTTAAAACGTGACAAATATTTGTAAAACCATTTTCAAGCGACATTAACCTCAATGAGCCGCAGTTGTGCCGACAGAACTGCAAAAATGAATAAAAGAGGGGAAAAAACCAAGAAAAACGCAATCTTTAGTTTTAACCCATTTGTACATCGATCGTTTTGGGGTCAAATACGTCAAATTTTGAGCGTTTGGTTGCGCGCACACCTCACTGCAGCACAATAAAAGCACAAAATGCAAAAGAAGAAATTAAAGTACTTCTGAAAATCATTAAATTTGAACGGAACCACCAATATTTAAAAAACACACATTATATTATTATTCTCATTTGATAAATTGATACATATTTTTCCCCATCAATTTAAATAAGAATAATCAATGCTGAGTGTGTTAACATTTCAAAATCATGAGTTAAAAAACGCTGACTATATGAGTATAAATATTAAAACCTAACAGAGCGGAGCGGCGTGCTGCCAGCGCGAGAGGCTCACTAGCGCCTACAAACCTAAGTGGATACTTCGCGCATTGCACAATGCTTGAAGTATCCACTTAGGTTTGTAGGCGCCAATGCGCGTTTCGCGCTGGCCGCCCGCCCGACCAAAACTTTCTCGCCGAAAAAACGCGTGGACGTAAATTACTAGAAAAAACAGGTGCGCGGACAAAAAATCGTAGACGAAATGTCCTATAACCTTCCATGTAGCCTACACCAACTTAGGTATTCAATGTAAGAAGTTTGGAAGCGGCAATATTCGCTTTTAGCAGTGGGGTCAAATTCATTCGTGCTATGATTATAGCATTATCAGAGTGATGTTACTACTAAGTATAGTTTTTGACGTTTATTGTACCTAGTTCACCACCAGTGACATTAAGAGGTCGTGTTAGCGACTTGAGAGCAGTAATAGTTTCTTGATAAGTCTGGTCGTGTTTATTCGCGTTTTTAAAAATTGCACTGGACCAACTTCAGTCCCTCACTTTACGAAGTATCTTGCTCACTCCGAACAGATTATTTTCAAATATTTGTCCAGGCAATACGGAAGATTAATATCAAAGTAGCTTGCATCGTTTCAATTAGATTTATATCCACGTGTGCTGCCAGTTCCCGAAATTATCTAGAGGTATCTTTGCTTCATACCACTTACTCACATGTGAAAAACCTTTAAACTTTAAAAAAAAAAAAAAAAAAAAAAAAAAAAAAAAAAATAGATGTTCCATGAAGTCAGTTGTGCCATGTATAGTATTCGTTCCATTTTTAATGAGACCAATGTTCAATCAAAAGTTCTTCGATGTCTTCATGTTTGTTCACTTCCACCTCAATTTGGAACCAAATTCGTGAGATTTGGCAACGAGGGCTGTATCCAACTGAGTTTGACTTTGTGCCTAGGCGGTGTGACCATGTGGGTATATTAATAAAGCAGAAATAAGAGGCTAATAGAATGTATTTTTATTTCTGTTGACGGCTCCGCTGGTCTAGGCGAAGGATGCGGGGGTGCAGGATTGCGGGTGGAGGCAGGTGAGGGCCATGAGGGGGTGTCGGGGGACAAGTGGCGCAATTTCCCACGCTGCAGCTAAACCACTGCTTGCCAGCATCTTAAGGTAGGCTTAGCTCTACCGTGATGACCAGAGATCTAGCCGCAGTGACATTGTTGCCACATGCATGTTTCAACAGGCAATTTTAAAAGGCAGCCTCAATGCAAAAACTTCGATGGATAAAGACAACGATCTAAAATGGAAATGAAAGTAAATTTCGACAAAATTTGTAGAAGTCTCTGCAACGGACTGATTATTGAAATCAATTCACCATGCGATAGATCCAGCGGGCTGATTATTGAAATTGATAGACAAAGAGGACATGGGGAACATGGAGCGATCTTATTGGTTGCGACGGGTAGTTCATTTTCTCTTTGTCTCCTTTTCTATCGCTGTGTCCACCGATTTCAATGATTAGCCCGTTGGGAATCAAAGTTTCCGATCAAAGTTTTTTCGGGTCTTCCTAATTTTGTCTGGAGAGTTGTTCATCAGCGACGGTATAGATGGCGCGTGAGGATTGAACTTTTGTATCAAGCCTTGCGTCATACTCATGACGGAGTTTCGATGCCGTCTTGGATTTTCTTGGATTCATGGATGGTTGTGTGATCTACTAATGAGGTCTAAAAGACACAACACATTACAGATCTCTTGGCATAACCTCATCATAGTACCTATTCCAATGTAAACTGCCTGAGCTGAACACTCTCCCCTTTAACCTCGTGCAGGTTTGCATTTAAGCCCAACATTTTTGAACTTTTTTAGCCCTGTTTTACCGTCATAAGCAGAATAATGTGGACCAACCACTTCTTAGCCACCATGTTATACATACAGTACAGGCCACGTTTTTTAGTGTTTTTTTTTTCATTTAACTCCTTCATTTACTAACATTCACAGGTGTTTATTGATTAAAAAGCTACTATACATATTGTTTAATCATTCTAATTACCTTAGTTATTTTCACAAATTACTTAGTAGGATTAATACTTCCAAATTTTGGGTTTAAACAATGTAAGCATTCTATATTGCGTAAGGTAAGCTCCATAAACGCATTTTCTCTTGCTCCATTTATTTGCGGGGATAGGAAGAGAGAAGATGAAGAGGTGCGTGAACGATCGATTATCAATATTTCCCCATTTGAAGCTACGGTAAATAATCGATCATTACGTCGTTCGCTGCGAACACCCATATCGACGGTGAAACTACCAAACCACGTATCTCGTTTGCGGTGTTTAAAAATCTACGCTCGCATTTTATTTTTTTGAAGTAGACCAAATGAACATCATTCCTTGAAATTTTCACAGAATTTTCTCCGCACGAAGAGGAAAAATCACAGAAATTTTCAAGACTGGACGTTGAGTAGTTTTTCATTTAAAAAATAAAGTAAGACAGGAAGTCTGCGACGTCGCAAACCGAGATACGTGGTTTGGTAGTTTCACCGTCGATATATCAATTATTTTCCAAAGGTTTAAAAGGAGAATTAATCGATTTATCGCAAAGCACGCCACGTAATTGAGGAGGTGATAATGCCAACAAAGCTTGACGCTGACAGCGGGGGAGGAACAGGACGGCTGAGCGCAAACCAGTTTCCAGTTTTAGACCTTCCGAGCTACAAGAGATCGACAAGGTACAAAAACTTTAAACACATGAGTTCTGGATTTTGTTGCCATGTTTCTGAGATTTGTGGTTGCTCACCAAAAAAAGGACCAGAGTCAACAGCGGAAAATTTTTCAGGAGACAGATATTCCCTAAGTGTATTGAACAATTGGAATTGGAATTTCAACGGCTAACACTTAAAAATATAAAAAAAGCACATGTGCATATAAATAGTCTAAATAATACATTTGCGTAAAGTTATCATTGTGATATGCGAGTAAAACTACATTCCAACTCATTTTGTGTTTACTTTTTTTACAGCGTCTGCCATTTTTCAGCCCATTCAGCCTTAGATGCCTGAGACAATTATAGGTTAGGGCCGGATTAAGGGGATGGCCATATGGGCCGCGGCCCATGACGGCAAATTTAGGGGGCGGCAAATTTTGCAATTTTTTTAATGTAGGTATCAAAAAAAGAGAGAAAACAATTGGATTCAGAAAAAAAATTACAAACGAGAAAAGGCGACAGAATCTCTCATTTCCTGAGGGTAAAAGTATACTAATTTCTAATTGTGTCGTATTTCGGTGATACGAGAGACAACACCTTTAATTAACCGAGTTAAGAGAGAAACCAAACACGCAATTTAACCTGCATGGAACGGAGCGGCGCGGCGGTCGGCATGAAACGCATAGCGCCTACAAGACCTCATGAATACTTCACGCATTGCGTCAAACACAGTGCGTTCAGAAGCGGTCGGTGTGAAACGCAAAGCGCCTACATGACTGTAGAAATGCTTCACGTATTGCGCCAAACACAGTGCAGTCAGTTTGTTCTTTCATAATTTTTTCGTTCATTTCTTATAAATGGAAGGCCTTGTTCACACAGATAAATGTTTACGGAGCTTAACTTTCGCGCAAAGTTCCGTGAACCTTTGCTGGTAATGTTGACAGGGCTTCGCAAAACATGTGTCCAACACGAGTAATCGCGTCTTATGCACTCCTCCCCGCTGCACGTTCACTTGATGGTTTTTATTGATGTTTCAAAACGAATGAGAAGGGGGCGGCAAGTAGGTGAATCCGGCCCTGTTAGAGGTGGTAACTAGAGTACCTTTATTGGGAGAGTACGGACAACTCGATTTATGTAGCTCCTTAGGCCCCAAAAGGGTGACAACGTGAAAAACTAAAATCAGTAGAAAAGTGCCGCTGCCAACCTATGCATTTGAAAGATTAATCCATAGGGCCAATAGCGCATTGTAAAAAAGCGTTTTAAAGGATTAAGATTTGGAAACTGAGAAAATTTATGCAAAATCAAAGCTTTTATGATTTCTGATCAGTGTACCTACTCCCGGAGTTTGAATTAGTACCACTGGATAATTCGAGTTCATGGGATGGCTGCTCATAATTGGGCCCTTAGAGCTACATGACCTGATCAAACATAACCTCCAAATTTTAGAGTTGTCCATATTCTCCCTATAAAAGCACTCCAGTGGTAACCGCAGTGGCCATACTCTCCCTATTAAAGTATTCTAGAACGTATTAGAGCTTTTCCGCTTGTTTTTTCCTGGAATAAGATCTCTTCCCTCGTGGGCGGTGACGTCATGGCCGCGGAGCGAGATTAAGTCGTCCCTTATTTTACGTCGCGCGCGTAGGCGCGGAGGGGTCTCTCATTATCGGAGCTCGGGGTACTTTTCATTGCATTTATGATTCGCAGCGCGCTGGCGGAATCCGGGATTTTTCGCGCAAAGTTGGCAGGACGTTAAGTAGCGCCCGCGGCGGCGGCGGCGCGGCGGCCGGGAAGATGCGGGACTGCGGGGGCTTCGGCGTCCCCGTCAGTCAGTTATCGCGTAATGCCTTTCCTGTAAAGTCCTGATTTTATTGAGACCCTTAAAAGAGGCGAAAGAGCCAAGCACACAACCGCCGTCCTAAGGAGCAACGCCGTACGAACACCCGAGAGTTGCCAAATTCCCTTCGATAAAATGTTTATTTTTCAGGAAGACTATGAATATTCGTCCTCGAATTTTCGAGACACTTTAGATCAAATTACAAACAAAATTATATGAGAAATTGGCAGAAGAATATTCAAAATAATTTTCCTGAGAATTAGTGATTTGCCAGAGGATATTTGGCAACGCCTGAAGGCTCATACGGTGTTTTTCCTTCGCACGGGAGACGAGATGTCGCTTCTCTCGCGTATTTCCATCTCCACGTGAGACTTGTCCTCCGTATGATCCTGTGCTTTCCGGGGCTCATGTTGGGAGCGAGATTGGCTCTTTCTTCATAGGAGCGGCGGCGGACGTCTTCGGATTACCCGCCTCCCCCGCGTTCCAGGGCCCCCACCCCCACCGCCCCGACCTCTGCGCTGCGCCGCTTGGCAGCAGTAAATAGAGTTGCGTCAGGTGATAATCTGTCTGATTTGTGTGGAGTTCTCGCCGTGGCTGCCGGCTTGTTTACCGGGGTTTTCCAGAAAAAGAACTAGATTGCCTTAATACCGCCAATAGGAGGCTGCGCCCCGTGGCCGCTACGCGGCCCAACCCATGGGGCGTAGCACGCCATCAAAGGCCCTGCAATTCGCCTAGTGGCGAGCGAAATTTCAACCGAAAAAAAATATTAAGGATTAAAAAATAAGAAACCCCAATCAACCCACTTGCGGACGCGACTCCACTTACGAGAATTTCCCACTTACGAACTTTGAGCTGACCACCCTCACCCCAGCCCATCGACCGTCTTACTTCCTTCCTCACCCCGTGCATCGAGCGTCTTAAAAATGATTTTTTAGAATTAGCTGGAAACAACGTAAAAGTGTGTTGATTCCAGTGGCGAGGCTTGAATACTTGATTATCGATATTTCCCCACTTGAAGCCGTTGTAAAGAATCGAATATTAAGGTGCTCGTTGCGAAGATCCTGTTTATAGGTCCTTTACCATAAGTTTAAATGGACTGCATTTTGCAATTTGGAACCATAAATTCTAGCCCGGTTTAAAAACAACCTATGTGCCATTAGTTTCCCTATGCACATAAGTGTTTTTCCAGAAGAGCCAGAATGTATAGTTCCAAATTGCAAAATGCAGTCCAAATGGCAGATTAGTCGATATATCGCAAAGCACGCTACGTCAATGGTGAAACATACAACAAAATACAAAAGAAAATGTTTTGCGAGTTTTGTAAATTTCAAGGTTATATGATGTGATATAGCCGAGCATTGGCAATGTTGCTCTGATCTTTTCAGCCGATTTTTGTTTTGTTTTTGGTGTCTCTATGCCTGCTGTAGCCATAAGGAGCTGTTTAAAGAATGACTATGAATACGACCCTGAGCGCTGGATAAAAGGCCTAAAAGAGGTGAGCCAATAAGCGAGCGGCAGAGACAAGGCATTACTCCCCCTATTACAGGTGCTCTATTCCGAACGGGAGCGGCGCGGCGGGCTGGATGTATCGCTGCGGGTCACCCGGAGCCGCGGTCGTAACGAACTGACGCGCGTTGGACGTCGAACGTCGGGTCGGATGGAAGTGACCGGCTCTAAAATCGAGTACCTATTGTTTTGATGCGGACGTCTCCGTCTCGCGTCCCGCGTCCCGGGCGCGGTGTAAATGAAACCCCATAAAAAAACGGCGCGCTACACCCGGCCCCGACATCCACCGTCCAACAACCAATACTCGACGCCAACAACTCGCTCTACTAATTACCACGTGTGAACACAGCCCCGGGGCTCCCGGCTATTGGCTTCCATGATAAGTGGCCCCGTGTGTAGTGGGTGCGAGGCCTCGTTGTCGGACCTGCAGACTTAGGGTCCTATTTACAGTCCTTCTTCAAACGGCTCCTTTCCCTACGCACCCCTTCCGCTCTCTTTCTTTTGCGGTGTTTACGGGAAGTTTACGGAAGCTCTCAAAATAGCATATAATAAAAAAAGCAATTATTTCTGCCGATCTCGAGTAAAATTCAAGAGTGTAACTTTAATAATGGCTCCTTGCAAGGCAGAACGATGATTTAACACTGCAAGAAGTACATATCACGGGAGAAAAAATGGCACGAGTATGACGAATTTCAAGGTAGAAGCGAATCTACCTTGAAATTTACAGAGCTCGCCGAATATTTTCTTCAGCATTTTTTATTTTTAGTGTGGTAAATCATTGTAATAGCTTGCACGGTGCCATTTCCGAAGTCATATTGCGTTGAATTATACTCGAGGTTTGTAAACATTTTCCATTTTATAATGCTATTTTGAGGGCTTCCTTGCAGCTCCCTGAATCACAATGTAAATCACATAGGGTTTAAAGAAGGACTATGAATACGACATGTGTTCTCTCGTCTTGTCCAAGAGAACAGCTGAGTTTTCCAATTCCAGTTCTCCAAAATTCCGAATTCGTCTGAAATAAACTCAATGATGCGGCTTAAATGCCCAAAATCGTCTTAATTGCAAATAGCTTGCAAACATGTACGTCATTTCCAAAAATCTTTAGTAAGTTCTCATTATCCTACGAGAGAGCTGTACGCTGGTTTTTTGATCAAAATGACGCCAAAAAAAATTCTTGGCTTGGTTTTTCACGTCGATCGAACATTCAGTTTTCCAAAAACGAAATTTCGGTTCGCAGGATCAAACGATGGGTTCGTGAAACTGAACTCTTCAATCAAACTGACAAAAAAGTTCAATCACAGACATTGAACGGTCGGTCCTACGAACTATGAGACTTCGTTTTGACGATTCGAATAGTTCAATCAACACAGAACGATCGACATGATACGGCCGATCGATACGGATGATAAACGTTCGGCTCAAATAGATTATGATTGAATTTTGGTTTCAGTGTGTCCATCCACCGAAGGCTTACGTTTTACGTGAACCGAGAAAACGTTGAAAACGTTGCCGAGCAAGCAATCAGAAGATTGCATTTACAGCTGTCTAACCTAAAGAAATTCCAGAGCTTTCGTTTGTCACATAATTTTCTCTTCTTTTTTTAATATGTTTATTTTCATCACCACCACCACTATCATCGTCATCATCGTCCTCATTGTCATCATCGTTGTCATCGTCGTCATCGTCATCATCATCATCATTGTCATCATCATCATCATCATTGTCATCATCATCATTGTCATTATCATCGTCGCCGTCTTTATCACTTTCATCCGGGCTAAGGATCGGAGGATGTGGGGCCTAGATGCCAATCGCCGTCTCTAAATTTTTTCGACGAGTATTATTCAATTTCAAAAATAGACAAATATAATTCAGTTTCAAAAATAGAAAAATATTATTCAGTTTCAAAAATAACAGCCGAAAATATGAAATATTTAGATCCTCAGAATGGCGCAATATGAACGTTTTTCCAATGTTGAGTAAAGCATTGCTGACAATGAACAAAATTGCAATTACTTTGCTAATTTAAAATAAGAAAAAAGTAAGGTAAATGGATGAGTATGATCCTTGAAATTCTAATCTCGCAATAAATAAAACGAAATGTCCATTTTTTTCTGAGTAGGGCAGTTTTAAGGTTGAACGTGCGAGCTTTTTCTCGAGGCCGGCAACAGCGTGGTGTGAAGTGTCGGTGGGTGTTACTGTTGTGAAGGTGGAATAAACGACACTAGCGGGAGAGGGGCAGGAGACGGGCTAGTTTCACAGCTGATTTGTCCTGACGTAATTGATTACAATGAGACGGCGAAATCCCGAGCCCTGGCCGGAGCCACAGCCCAGACCAGAGTCCGGCTATTATGCGCTATCGATCTTCTGGCTTTTAATTAAGGAGGCGCTCCACTCAAACGCATGATATTGAAGCATTGCACTTGTGTAAGAAGTCCCTACCAGTGCTACCACGTCCCTACCCACCACAGACTCGGAATCACCGGCTCCATCCGCGTGGAGAGACAATGAATCTTATTCGATTGTGGTTCGATGTATCGTTTGGTTTAAAAAAATAGAACAGAACCTCAAAGAAAAGTTTCAGGATCTAAGAAAATCTGTAAAAGAGGAAATTCCGATTAATTTCATTTTTCGTCACAATGTATAGTCAGAGGCGGATCCAGCAATTTGGCAACACCGGATTTTCTCCGTTTAAACCTGTGCTAATTAATCGATTCTTGTCGCACCTGGCCCCTCCAAGAATCGATACATTTCCACAGATTTAAATGGAGGAAATCCAGTGTAACCAAATTTCTAGTTCTCATAAGAATAAAAAGTCAATCATGAAAACCCGCCCCCGCGGATTACTGGATTAACTTTTTGCAGGAGTAAATCATTGTAACCCTTTGCAAGAATCTTTTTCCAAAGTGTGTGTTTTTTTTTTTTTTTTTTTTTTTTTTTTTTTTTATTAACTTATAAAAATTTGTCTACCAAAAATAAAACCCACCATGTTACCATTTCGTCACACCATTTTAGATCTTCAGGTGAAAACCCATCCAGGCACGTGCAACCCGGAAGACCTGTGTACCCTTAAAGACACTGTCCGTAGCATGTTCTATTAAGTGCGACTTATGGAACATAGGATCAACCAAAACCGGAAATAAGGTAGTAATGGTAATAAAATAGTGGTGTGTCCGCACTAACGCAATTCATAGGTTGGCCGCCCTTTTGGACCCTGAAAGCTCCATGACCTGACCTCAAAGTTACCGGCATGTCTGTGCTCTCCCTGTATGGGCACTCTACTACTATGCTAAGGAAAAACGCCGGATGAGCATTCAGGTGTTGTCATATCTCCTTCAATAAAAAACAAATTTTCTCGGAAAATTCTCAATATTTTTCCTCCAATTTTTCAGACAATTTTGTTTGCAATTTAATCTGAAATATCTGAAAATTTTAAGGAAAAATAGGCAAAACTTTCTTCAAAAATACATTTTTTATTCGGAAAGATTTGGCAACTCTCAAATGTTCGTACGGCGTTCTTCCTTAGCACGGCAGTCTAGCTCTGAGTAAGTACACAACAAAATTGGAATTTCCGGAGGATATGTGGCAAGCGTGGGAGAGGATGAAGAGCGCCACGCAGAGACGAGACGACGACGGGGACGAAGAAGACACGGATCGGATAGAGCACCCGCGACTGCGGTGGCGGCGGCGGAGATGGATATGGATGTGGAAAACTACTCCGGCGGACGAGCGACGAACGGTGCACAAAAGCGATGAATAATGGAAGCCCGGACCCCGGATCCGAGAAAAAGATGAGTGCTCACCGCAATTCACCAATCACCGCCCGGGCGCCCGATCAATGGAATTTATTAATTAAAAGCGGCCTCATTGACACCGATTCCATTCTTACTTGTTGCCGCTTCGTCCTCGCACTCCTCCCGCCCGGGACCCAGAGACATATGAATTAAGTCCAAAAGCTCTCGACTACGTCTGAGCGGGAGGCTCCCAAAAGCTCAGAGATTATCATAATTTCCATCGCTGGCCAAGGGGAGCTGCGGGCTGATTTTTGAAATTGATAGACATAGCGATAGACAAAAAAGACAAAAGGGATATGGAGGGATCCTCTTAGTGGAAGCGGATGGCTGCAATGGACAAAAGAGGTAGGTAATAGACTGACGGCAACCCACGAGAGACCCTATAGTTAGTCTATCATTTTCTCCCTCAGTCCATAGGAACAACCCCTTTCAAGAATAGGATCGCTCCGTACTCCCTATGTCTTATTTGTCTACCACTTTGTCTACCATTTTTGATAATCAGCCATCTGAGCTGGGGGCTTCGAGGGAGCTCATTGATGATCACAACCTCCATTGCTGGCCGAAGAGAGAGCTGGACAAGGCATCGATATCCCAAGTTCGGACGGGGAGAGAGAATCAACAGACGGGGACCGAGTTCTTATGCGAACAGCTACTTAGATTAGTGGTATGGCTTGCTTTGCGATATATCGATTGATCTGTGACTAACACCTATGGAAAAGGATCGAAAAAGAGGATAGTTGATTCTTTACCATGGCTCAAAATGGGAAAATATCGATAGTCGATCATTGGTCGCGGAGGGCGATTTCGTCTTCGAAGGACGAATCTTGTCCCTGGTGGAAGATATCGACCTCGGCGGAGGACAATTCCGTCCTCCAGAGGATAAAAACGTCCTTGGAGCATCTCGCTTATCTTCCGGCCGGCGCTATTTGCGGAACTTTTGTAGTCTGGATAGGCACCACATCGAGAGCTATGACACCTGTTATTCCAGACACTCTTACTTTTTCCCGAGGGCTGTCACTCTTCCTGAAGTCCCAACGCGGACGACGCCTGGATTTTCTTCTCTGAGCGTCCAGCTACACAAAACGGATACACGTAAGAGTTAAGAGGCCGCTTCTCTTACTCTCGTGACGTCACGCGATATCGGGTATATTTCGTGGGCACATCCTAATCCCAAGGCAAAGCAAGCACCGCCAGCACGTCAGTGATATCTAAAACGGCGGTTCCATCTTTGGCCCATGGTGCAGTTTTTGGCAGGTTTCTCAAAAGTTAAAAAAAATTGACTTTACTGATTACTGTTAGCCGATTAGACTGGAAATAGATTTTTGAGTTCATTTTAAGATTACAGAGGGTGGTTCCTAGGACATTCTATAATGGTCATTTCAATGTTTCCAAAGAAACACTCGTAATTCCGAAAATCTAAGAAACGTACCTCGCTTAGGGGGTCGGTGCTGCCATTTTCCTAAATTAATTCCGAATTTCGGAAATTTCCCCGAAATTTTCAGATATTATCGGCATATCGGGATTTTTTGTCAGTTTGACCGATTATTTGATCAATTTTTCTAATTCTCTGGTCGAATTTTACGATCTGTGGAACTAAATCCGGGCGTATTTCGGAATTTTCCCCGGGAACTTTTGAAAAAATTGGAATTTTTTTCGGAACTTTGGGAACTTCCGAGAACCCCGGAAAAATAAAATGGCAGTACTGCAGGTAGTGGCAAGCGGAGCCGAAAGGACATTAACCACCTCAAAGTAAGCACCTGAATTTCGGCCGGAAACGGCAACACCGCAATTAGGTCCCGCGCAATCGATGGAAGAAGCTTAAAAGGAATTTTGATTGACTGATGAAGTGTGTGTGGCGTTTGTGTTTGCGCAGTGGGCGCGTCTGAAGCTGCGCGGGAGAAACGCTGGAANCCCCCCCCCCCATCCTCCCCCGGCCCCACCTGACAGCCAGACCGCCTCCGGGAACAGAGCTGCAGAACTAAGGCCAAAAGCCACTCCGTCGTTTCGAGCAAAAACCTCGTGTGAAAAATAGAATTTTGCCACGTTTCCCGCCATAAAGTATTTATATGCAAGCACATTTATGGTCGTAACTCGTCAAAAATCTCAGATACAGTCGGTGCAATGGGAAGTAAATTTTTTGGTATGCAGACAGTACGTCTACAGAAAAAAGGGCTACAGAAAAAGGGCTACCTTTTTTAGTCTACAGTCAAAACGTCTACATTAAAATGCCTACTTAAATTATGTCTACAGTCAAATATGTCTACGCTATTAAAATGTCTGCGGTTTGTTTGCCCACTTAGAAAATGTCAAAATATTTATGTTGGCCACTAAAAATATATAAAATATATTTATAAAATTAAAAATTAAATAAAATTTTTATAAAATATACATGTTGATATTTATATGGTGAATTATTTGCGAAGTGTGACTCACAATTTTTACGCATCAGCTTCTGCAGCATCCACAGTCTCGTCCTGTCTTTGGGGATACACTTTCAAATGAGATTCTTATCAGACGACATAAATACGTACTTTGACGTTTTTGGAGTAGGCAATCAAACCGAAGACATGTTAATACCGCAGACATATTTTACTATAGACAGTATTTTAATAGGCATTTTCATGTAGACATTTTGACTGTAGACCAAAGAAGGTAGCCCTTTTTTTGTAGCCCTTTTTCTTCTAGACTTACTGTCCGTGAACCAATTTTTTTAAGATACACATAGAGGAAGAGGTTACGAGTTTCCCGCAAAATCGCATTTTTTCGTGCGGAATTTGGCAATGTTCGGACGTTGATATGGCGTTCTTTCTCAGTGCGGCGGTGCTCAGCTCCCATCTCCGGGGTGGTGCTGACGTCCTCTCATTCCGTTACTTTACGGCGCAAGTGCAGAACTGGTTCCACAAATCCAGTTTTTATCCATTGATAATTTTAGTCAAATCCCCAGAAGAGCGCCAACATCCTTCACATACTCGCGAGGCTCGTAATGAAAATGCCTTCTCTATTGATTAGACAAATTTCAGTCTCTGGCTTACTTGAACATTTCATTTTTATTTTATTACCTTATAAGAATTACGTATATTTCCTATTCATTTCTGAAAATTAAGCGCCTGGGACGCTCTTATTTGTAATTTAGTTACGCAAAATGTGAAGATGAGAAAAATTTCAGCCGTACCAAAGTTAGAAGATCGAAAGTTCAAAACTATAGCGCAATAAAAATGCAATAAAGCATACATATCATGGATTAGCATAATTATTTTTAATTTTGTTTTAAAAAAAAGGAAAGTAAGGAAAAATCGATGGTAGAACTGTAACAGAGCGTACCTCGATTTTTGACAGTTTTGAGGTAGGTGCATAAATGAGCTGTAGGAGATGTCTTTAGTCTGGCATCAAAATGTTTTACTCGAAAATACGAGAAGGTACCCGAAAACGTAATTCTATCTCGGCACTAATACCCAAAACGCTTATCGACGGTGTAGGTCAGCAATCGCATAACTCGGTTTGCGACGTCGCAGTCGTACTTCACAATAAGGAAGAAAACATTTTCATAAAGAGTGATTCACGAGGAAAAAAATGCCCAGGATTGTCGAGGGAGTCAATATTAATGATACTTTACCATGAGAAAGGAAATAATTCTATGTAGATTACTTCTCGACTCATTGAAAAAATCCCTGGAATCGAGTAAGTGAAAAAAAGTAGAAACAGAAGAATGAGAAAAAAAAAACTTGCTTTGCACGTTGTTTACACTATGGAGCTTTCAACTACTTAAGACGGGAAACGGGAAAACGCGACGATTGCGATTAAGGCAGTGGCAAACGCGCAATGCATAAAGTATCCATGCAGTCTTGCAGGTACCAACAGCGCGCTCCGCGCAATGTGAGAAGTATTCGTGCAGTCCTGCAGGCGCTAACATGCGGCTCGCGCCGACCGTAGTGTTTAGCGCGATCAATCAGACTCGCGCAGCGTTTTTCAACTTGTGATTTTGAAGTTTTTTGCATAGGTACTCTTTGAATGAATCATTTCGACAGTGTAAGTCGGCAATCACATGACTCAGTTTGCGACGTCGCAGACTTCCTGTCATACTTTATTTTTTAAACGGAAAACTACTCAGGGGCAATTCTTTAAAACTGCCGTGATTTTTCTTCCCTGTGCGAAGAAAATTCTGCATAAACTTTATGGAATGATGTCAATTTATTCTTCTTTAAAAAAAATAACATAGAGGTGGAGATTTTCAAACATCGGCAACGAGATATGTGATTGCGGACTTACGCCATCGATATCTCGTATCCTAAAGAATTATTTTCTTCCTACTGATAATAATGAGGAATGTGGGTAGTTGTTTTACTCTCTTGAAAAATCGTGTCTTCCTAGATAGTCGCGCTTCTGCTGTCACACCATCGATGATGTTCAGAGACACATTGCGTGCGCATTTGGTTTTTGCGGTTGAATTAATATCAACTGATCAAAACATAACTTTTCAAGTTGTTTTTTCATACGTATTCGAGTTCAATAGCGTCGTTTATTTTTCAAGCTGATGATAGTGGTTTCATAATTGTATCTTCATCATATAAGAAATCGGTCTAGAATATTTGGACTTTGGAACTATAAATTCTAGCCCTGTTCAAAAACGGCGTGTGTGCCATTAGTTTCCCTATGCACATAAGTGTTTTTTCAGAGGAGCCAGAATTCATAGTTCCAAATTGCAAAATGCAGTCCATTTGATTCTTAAAATAAAATGATTTGGAAGCAACTACTTTAAAAAATTGCCTTGCAAATAGTCCAGCCTCCATTCCTTACATCGCACCTCCAGAATTCTTAAAACTAACACGTTCTTCACCGTATAGGCTTCTAATGAAAGGTCACCAAAAGTTAAGAGAGGTTAGAATCAATTTCTATAAGCCACCAACATAATTTTCAACTTTCATCACGTACGAAATTTTTCTCACATGCGGCAATGACATGCGTTAGGGATCTTGAGAGTCGGCCCATTAGCACCAGGGTTGCCGGTATTGTATTTGGTTATAATGAAATAGGAGTATACCCATACAGTTTGGCAACGATCGTACCTCTGAAGTCGGCTAATAGTCATCAAGGATCATTTTAGATACTTTTAATTGGACATGCTTATGCTAAAAGGAAATACATGCAAGTGGAAAGATGGGGTGCGCTCGTGGTGAGGTGGATAAGAAACAATGCAAAAGTGCATATCGACGGTGAAACTACCAAACCACGTATCTCGTTTGCGGTGTTTAAAAATCTACGCTCACATTTTATTTTTTTGAAGTAGACCAAATCAATATCATTCCTTGAAATTTTCACGGAATTTTCTCCGCACAAAGAGGAGAAATCACAGAAATTTTCAAGACTGGGTGTTAAGTATCTTCTCATTTAAAAAATAAAGTATGACAGGAAGTCTGCGACGTCGCAAACCGAGATACGTGGTTTGGTAGTTTCACCGACGATATAGTTCCTTTTGAGAAAAATGAAAAGCGGGATTTGACATTAAATCAAAAGGAACGTGGACATGTTACAAGAGCGTTGTGGACATTGCTCATGAGTTAATCTCGGCGACGGCGGCTTCTTTGCCGTTGACGTCACTGGCGCTTTAAAATTCCCATTCATCCTTATGCCCCTCAACTAATCAGGGCAATTTTTCACTTGCACCTAGTTCTATATAGCATAAATACGTCCAATAGGTTGTCATAGATTTTGGTGAACAAGTGGAGAGGATAAAGGTAGATTCATGAAGACATGATCTTAATTTGCATTATATGCAGTGTAACAAATGAGACTCATATTTATTTTCATTTGAAATTTCTTGCCTCATACCATCATGTTGTTAAGAGTAAATTTCTTGTCAGCGGCATGTAACCCACCAGATAAGAGCTTTGAGGTATGAAAATAAAAGTGAACATATATTAATGAAAATATTGATAACCGGTTGGCCGACGTTTAAAGACAATTTCGGCATCATTAATTCTAATTTATAATTCATTAGTGCTGCTTGAAATTGCAAAACCGCATGTGAATTCAAAAATGTATGAAAAATAATTGCAATCTGCGCTCATCCTCAGGTTTGCATTAATTTGAAGTTCACCAATTCAATATTACTTTTGAAGGATTGGCCTCGAAACTATGAAGATAATTAGTGGCAGCGTGTGTATGAGGTTAGATAACGCAACCGTCCCCAAAAGCTTTGAGAAGTTTTTAAATCTTTAAGAGAAATGTGATATTCTACCGTGAAAAGCATCAAAACCTACGTTAGGCTGCTTCCGAGGCAATTAACTTTATTAATTTTTATTTCAAATAAAATCTTGATATTTTTTATTTAAACCAAAAAGTTTAGAGAAATCTCGGAAGTTTTCATTGCGCGAAGGGGAGAGAGGGGCCGAAAACACTCGACAACATGTGTCTTTTAAAAATATTTTCATTCATTCATTCATGAATTAAATAATTTGTAAGAATCAAGGGAACTCTCTCTCCCCAAGGTTGAGGAAGTTTCACGCAATTTTCATACAATGAACTGAGGGGATTAGAGGACAAGGCGCATGAGTGCAGTCATTTAAAAAAATGAGATATTGATGATTTCAAGTAAAACTAGTCTTAAAAGTATTGTGTGAAAAATTCGCTCCCCCATTCCATCTTTCAAGCATCAAAAAGTCAGTTTGAACATTCTCTCCGCCACAAGGATCCATGCAATTTCGAAACTTCAAGCACGTGTTTCTCGAAATAGCAAAAGCTGCGCCGAAGCGCCTTATCCTCCGTGTTCAGTTTTACTTCACTAAACTGGGCCAAATCTTGCACTTTTGAGAATTAACGTTATTCAACTCGGGGTCTATCTTTAGTATGGCTGAACTGTAAGAGCTCAAAGTTGCTTACACTAAACTGTTTAGGATGCGGACTGCGCATGTTGGATCGCTATAATATATTTAGCTGTTCACCGACGTAAGTAGTTGATGGAACGTATCATAGCAAGTGATGGGTATTATGTCTGTGAGGACATGTCCAGATACGCAGGGTAACAGGTACACATGACGCTAGACTCTATTCTTGCATGCGGATACCCATTTGTCTAAATGCGGAAGTCCAAATGTTTTGTATGATTAGGCTCGGCTCTGCCTAAAATCTAGTGGGGTTTTTTTGATTGATACCAAGGAAATTTCCGGAAACAAGGGCGCGAAACGAAGAGAACGCGACCAAAGTTTTCATTTTTGTTCTAAGACCACTGAGAGTGACTGATATCGAAACTCAGTGAATTCGACTGGCATAAGTGAAAAGCCTACTACCGCCTCAGCTGTTCTTACACAAAAATATGGCAGATTTTACCATACTCTGACAAATTGATACGAGTATGGTATGATGAAGACTATGCTCCATGGTAGCTATCCTTATGGTAGCATGGCTCTATATCGTATGTATCAACAGAGGTCTGATGAATACTACTATAATTCTGGTGATTTTCACTAAATAGTATCACTGTGTAAAAAATCAAACCCGTAGTAGATGTAACCATACTTTTTTTTCAGTGTGCAGGATTGAGCCTAAACAAATGGCTTATCAACGAATATCTGGGATAAAGGTTCATATGTGTAAGAGACCCTCTTCCAGTGAGGGACATGCTCCTAAATCCGTGATTCTGTCAAAATAAAGATGGTCTTTCAACTCTAAAAAACCAATAATCTGTGATCCCTTCTTAGATGCCTCTCATGTCAAGGCACAGAGGACGCGATAATTGTGTTTCTATAATTTATTTTTTTAACGGTAGTGTAGTTTCCTCAAAATTGATAGTTGAAACTTTGGTGAGAAAGTTCTTTCATCTCAACGTTGTTCATCTTCTTCGAGAATCTTAAAAATTCGCCTACAAAGATAACGATTGAGCATTTTTCTAATATGAACGCATGCATCGTATTTGATAAATCAAAAAGATGAAATTGTATTGATATCGATTGGTTCAACACGTAAACATAGCCTCGATAGTTTTTTTTTTTTTTAGGTTTAATGGCATATACCTCTTCTCAGAGGTCCACAGCCAACTATAGGCAGACATTTATTTTCCCTCGACAGGAACATCCATGCTCCAGGGTTTTCACATTTTCAGGGATTAAGGCCGAGTAGAACCTGTTCCTGCAGATCTACTGGTCAGTTCCGTGAAAATTTGACGCCACTACCGGGACTCGAACCCGGGACCCATTGACCTGTAGTCAGACGCGCTGTCCGGCAAGCCTCGATAGTCAACTAAGAATCTGGGGAAACGGGATTTTTGCGATGTAGGTAGTTTATATTCTTTTGAGTACCAACTGACAATGAAAAGTTAAATTTTTAGGAATTTTCTCATTTCCAACTTTTCCAACTTATTGTTAGATCCTACTATTTTTGTTTGAGGTTATGTTCTATTGTTCTGAATCAAACGATACATCGAACCACTATCGAAGACGATGCATCGGAACTTTCCCGCTTGGTTTGAAAATCCGCTCATTTTCCTTTGCAACGTGGTGGGTCCGGCGACGGCATTGGGGATATCGACAACGTCGCGGGGCAGATTAATGGATTGAAGTGCGGAGCATGGGGGGCGGAGGAGGGGGGCTAAGACGAGTCATCACTCAGCTAGGCCGTGTAGCGTCATCGGGTAATGGAGCCTGAGCAACGAGCCTTCGCCCTCCGTCTAATCAGTACCCAACGTAAGTCCATCTCGGGGCAAGGGTCGCGCTCAATTTGCAAAAAATTGCGAGTGTGCCTGTGCCGCCATGCGCCACGTCCAGACGCCGCGCCGCGCCGCCCCGCTTCGATGCAGGGCCCAAACTCACGAGTGGCTCCGTCAAAAGGGCCCGGCCCGGCTCCGAGAACGCTCAACGATGCTGATAAACGCTTCTCCTCGGCAGAGTATCGGCTCGGATCTCCCTTGCGTGGTCAGGAAGAGACGGCATACTTATCGACAGACTTTAACGCCAGGTAAGAAAAGTAGGAGTCATTGATTCAATGCAGTTCAATTGCCAGTCCTCTGTCGCAAAGAGATTGAAATGCCTAAAAGAGACGTTTTCTAACTTATGCTGTGTTGCAAATAAGTAAGGGAGCAAGCTACAGTTATTGGGAGACTTTAACGCCAGGTAAGAAAAACAGGAGTCATCGATTCAATTCAGTATAATTGCCAGTCCTCTGTTTCAAAAAGATTGACAAGTCCGAAAGAGGTATGTTCGAACCTCTACCGTGTTGCAAATAAGTAAAGGATCAAGCAAAAATTATTGGGAGACTTTAACGCCAGGTAAGAAAAACAGGAGTCATCGATTCAATTCAGTATAGTTGCCAGTCCTCCGTTTCAAAAAATTGAAGTGTTCAAAAGAAGCATTTTCGAACGAACGCCGTGTCGCGAATAAGTCAAGGATCAAGCAACAGCTATTGAGAGACTTTAACGCCAGGTAAGAAAAGTAGGAGTCATCGATTCAATTCAGTTTAATTGCCAGTCCTCTATCTCTTGAGATTGCAATGTTCAAAATTGACTCTTTCACCTCTTTTCCGTGTTGCAACGCGGCATAGGGAATAGGTGCACGGTATACATTTTTATTTTAACAAAATTTGATGCATATATAATTCCACCGAAAATTATCCATTTTCTGTTGCAGTGATCCCAAGCGCAAGGATATATCAGTGCAGTGTGGACCTTCCTCATACCGGCATGGAACGCGTATACGGACCAAACATTTATGAGGAAAACGCCTCCTTATCTTAACAGGTCCGGACGCGTGACGTCACAGGATGACGAAGCAGCCAATAGCAGCACGGAGAGCGGTAGAATGTGGGAACCTTATACACAGAGCACCCGGGGACACTGTCTGTTGGTTTCGTTCATGTCTCCGTCACTAGAACGAATTTCTATTGATAGACTTACTTTACTCGGATACTGGGTTTGTAAAAAGAAAACTCGTAAATTTTATTGAACAATGGGCTTGTTGCATGCAAGAGATACAGCCGTGCGAATAGACTTTTTAGTGGTTAAATGACACAAAAATTATGATGGTCACATTAAAAAAGTCTGAAATACACTCCTTACTGCGCAATTTGCGTTGTTAGAAACACGCTTTTTCAAATTTCCCGCGTCTGGGGGCAGTTTTCTAATCACCGGAAACGAACAAACGGCGGGCTCGGTGATTTCCGGAAGATACCGAGTCGTTGTTGTTGTTGTTGTTCTTTTTTCCTTCAGTTTGTTTACAAACCCAACGTGATCTCTTATAGCGGTCCATATACGCTTTATGCGTTCACCAAATCGATCAACTTTTAAATATCCAACGCAATCCTTCTACATTTCATTTCACGATATCACGATTTCCGATTTTCAGGTTGTTGTCAGTTTTAGTTGACCGGAAAAAGCCGCGAGTTGCCGTTACTTGTTTCCGTCAGAAAACTGCCCCCAGACGCGGGAAATTTGAAAAAGCGCGTTCCTAACAACACAAATTGCGCAAGTGTATTTTAGACTTTAATAATGTGACCATCGTAATTTTCGTGTTATTTAACCTTTAAAAAGCCTATTCGCACGGCTGTATCTCTTGCATGCAACAGGCCCATTCTAAAATAAATTGAACAAAATTAATGTAAGAATCGTGTTTCAAGCGTTATTTTGAGGACTAAACGTATTTTTAGGAGAAAACTTAAAACGAAACACGTGAATCCCACCGTTGTCCATACAGTGGTCCATTGAAGGTTTCCTTGATTATATCTCTCGTTCGATTTTTCGTACACTGAAAAAAAAAAAAAAAAAACACCAGCCCTGGGCGCCGGAATTACGGGCTATATAGACATACCGGCCGCGTTCCGGGCTCAGAGGCCGGGAATTCCGGGCGGAGCACCCGGCCTAATCGAAGCTACGGCTCCAGCACCCGTAACTTTCGGCCTCTGAGCGCGGAACGGAAGGTATGTCTACATAGCCCGTAACTTTTCAGTGTAACGTAGCTTGGGCAAAAAAGCCGCCCGTTGCGCTAACGGAACAGCGAATTATTCGGAGCGAGGCGCGTATGAAATCAGAGCGAAAGAAGGAGCCAATTAGAGGGCGCGCGCACGCGCGATGCTGCGTGTGGCACGGAGGGGGCGGGGGTTGGGGGGCGGCGACCGTAATGGCTCGGTGGAAGACCCTGCGGGACTCGCGGCATGTCACCTGGGCGAGGACGCTATCATCAGTTATCATTTTTAGAAGGTGTAACACAATTAAAATTCCCGCAAACGCTTAGATTATAATTAAACGCCGCGCTGCGCAGCGCTCTGTCGCGCGTCCTCCGCCTGCACCGCGCCGCGGCCGGCCAGCATTCACCACGCTCCGCTTGCCACGTTTCTCTCCTGGTATCAATCCTCAGCCTCTGAAAAATTGTTTATAGTTTATGAGTTTTTTTATTTCGTAATTTTTTTTAAAATGTATATCAAAAGGAGAATTGTCATGCAATTTTTTATTGTTTCATCTGAAAGTGCTTAAAGAGCTGATTTCACGGAATTTTTTATAATTTTTTTCTGATATGGGAAATAGTGTAAAAATAGATTTAAAGGTGAGAAAATGCACCGCCTTGTGACGTCATCCGGCGGCATTTTCCATTTAAACACACGTATTCATAACACACTAAATTCATGGACCAAGGGTATCCTCGTGTTCAGTTCATTCAGTATTTTCCCATTAAACACGAAATTCATCACATTTCAGACACCTGCAAATTCTCCATTGTTTGAATTTGCTAGGCTGAATGGAGTTCTTGCATACTTCAAGACTTGGTATTTTTAGTCCTTTTTTTTCTGCTGGTTTAATGGATTCGTGTCCAGCGCACCTTCGGTCAACTTTAGACGATGTTTATTGTCCATAGATACCTATCGAGGCATTCAGGCACATCCATGCTCCTGCAGGCTTTTCAAATTTTCAGTGTTTACGGGTGAGTATAATCTGTTTCTGTAGATCTATTTACCAGTTCCGTAAATATTTGACGCTACCACCGGGATTCCAACCCGGAACCTATATTGACCTATAGTGTTAGACGCGCTGACCACTAGGCCAACCTGACCGGCATTTTAAGTACTTTTTGCCTACTTAAAATTTCGCGAGAAACGCAATGGTGGCACTGGTTCTCTCAAGGTTTGATATCAACTCCCAAGCTCAAAAAAAGCTCTCAAAGTTCAAGCCGTAATGGAGGGGATATCCCACTTTACGTTGAGAGTCTACCTCCATATCTAGTCGAACTCTCCATGTACGGATAGGGAGCAAAACTATTAGCATTGTTGCCGTTGTTTCAGTCTTGAAGTTTTCAAACAAAATGGCAACCCTGCAGGTGTATTCATTTCCTATTTGTGCATGGAGAGTTGGACTAGATATAAAAGTGGGCTCTTAGGGCAGTGTGGAAAATCCTCTCAATTATGGCTTGAACTTTGAGAGCTTTTTTTGAGCTGGGGAGTTGATTTCAGAGACAACCAGTGGCACCATCGTATTTCTCGCGAAATGTCACACAAGAAAACTTACTTCAATCACAAATCTCTGACACATGCAAGCATTCCATTGAGATTTATGAGCTGTTGAAGTCTTTTTGGATAGATCTGGTCCAAATTACAAATCAAGAGTTTAAAGCTAAACTTTTAGCCGAGATAAATCTGACCTGCTGGTTGATCATTGAATTTTATAGACAATGCTATAGACAGAGAAGACGGAGAAAAAATTAAGCGGTCATATCGCGCGGGTGTTTGCGATGGACAAAGGACTAATGGAGGTAAGCAATTCATAGACTAATGAATGACAACCCACGAGAGACCTTACAGCTAACCCATCGTTCTCCACCCACGTCCATATCAACCGTCTTTTTCAGCCAACAGGATTGCGCCATTTTCCATTTGTTCTCTCTGTTTAAAGCTTTGTCCATCAATTCCAATAATCAGCCAGCAATCAACTAATTTCCCAACCCTGATAAAATTGGCTGCAGGAGCTGCGTTCCAATATACCATGAGAATTCTCTTGGCTGGCTATAGGAGGCGATAGAAAATCATACAGCCGGACTGCTCGAAGCAATAAGGGATTATATAGCCAGGCTATATTTCCTAATGCCGGGCTATATAGTTTATCGCTTGGCTATAGCTCTTATAGCTTTTGGCTTTATCCTCATCGCCGGCGGCTATAAAAGGCTGTAAGAAATTGTATAGCCAGCTTTAGAAAGCTATAAGAAATCTTATAACTTACTGTAAATCTGTGGTCTTTTGGAACGCAGATCCTATAGCCCATTTTTACCGAGGAAGAGTCGGATTTATGCACCTACGTCCGGACTGAGCGGAATAAAGTATCGTTGATGCAGTTACCGTTTCTTTTTTTGCCCTTTTTTAGTTCAGTATAGGTAATGAGTGACAGAGCTATACGAAAGAAAGCGGTGAGAATTTCAAAAATTTGAGCCTCCTCGACGAGGCGCATAAATTTTGAGGTGGTCGTGCGACAGGGCGCGCGCACGAGATTCGCGAATCGGAGTGGCGCGCATTTGCATACTTGGGTGCGCGCCGGCCCGCGTCGCACAGTGAAACGAGCTCGTAGAAGAGGTCGGACAAGATATTTTTCGCTAAAATTTAACATTTTTATTTTTATTTCGTTGAAAATTCAATTAAAAGGATGGAAAATTAAACGAAGAAACCATTGGAACGACTCTTAATTTTTTTTGCTTTATATTTTCCAAAATATAAGCTTTCAATCTTTTGTCCGAACTCTCCTATTGGCTGGATCTATTGTGCGTGGCATCGTCCTGGCGCGCGGCGCGGCGTTCATATCTCGTTCGTAATATTTTAAAATGGTGCCGGAGTCAGGAGACCGAGCCACATCCACAATTACACCGCTGAAAACATGTATTATTCAATTATTCCAATTGGAATTATTTACGCGACACCGTGCGCCCGGCCGCCGAGCTTTTTCAGTAAATCAGATGACGTCACAGTAAATCAGATGACGTCACCGCGCCTGATTCCGTCCGCGTCCTGGCAACCGAACCGCCCCCAGGGCTTCCCGCCGGTCACCGGCGGGGTGACAAATTTCTCGCCGACAAAGCGCCCCGACCTGATAGATTTTGAAATTGCCGAGCGCACTGTAGGTCAGCGGACAAATTTGTTTCCTTGTCACGATGCTGCCAACTGAATCCCATATCTCAAAAACGGCACAATTGGACGTATTTCTATCAAACGGAGCTATGTGCATTAAGACATGAGCCCTGAGACCCATAAGAATATATGCATACCAGGACTCATGTCATAATGCACATAGTTCCGCTTGACAGAAATACGTCCAATTCGTCGTTTCCTGGACCAAATAACATAACTCCATTCCAAGGTTGCAAAATTGACTCTAACAATTCAATTTTTTAAAAATAATGTACCTGTGCAATGTTTGTCCCCTTTAAGACTAACCCTTATAATACAGAATAATAGGGAAGAGCGTCGCGTTCCAAAGATTATTAATAAATTATATAATATTTAAGGGGGGTGGAATATTGAGTGGACGTATTTCGTCCACTTCTATTGCCTTTGGACATTTTGGGGGCTGGCTATAAAATGTTGGACGTTAAGTATGATGAACATAACTTTGAGGTGGACTTTCTTGAAGTGGACTTAAATAAAGTGGACGTAAAGTCCGCCTGGAATCATCTCAAAAAGGACACAATCCGTCGTGTTTCGTATGAAGGAACGTAACTCCATTCCAGGGTTGCAAAATTGACTCCAAAAATTTTATTTTTTAAAATAATGTACCTGTGCAAGTTTTATTCAGAAAAGTTTCTATTTTTGTACGATATAAGAAGAAAAATTAGTGAAATTAAAGTTAGAAAAGCAACAAATTTTCTTGGTAAAAATGCCATTTGCAAGGAATTTGGCCGCATTGAAATTTAATGACGTTTTTTAGTGTAGGAAGGGACGAATTGAAACACAGAGACTATATGGAAGGGGAGAAGAATACACATTTAGGACGAGAGAGGGAAAGAACTTCCCCTTTGACAGTCTGCATGATATGGGTGAGGGATTGATCAATCTCCGATGGAATCTGACTCAGATGGGAATAGCCTGTGTAACACTATCATAATACTCCATCAAAATGTCAAAGTCAAGTGCTGTGATTGGTCCAAGTCATCGAATAAGCCAATCACAACTCCTGACCTTGATATTTTAATGGTTAGCTTTGATAGTGAGACACAGGCCAATCAAATTTCGGCAGCAAGCTGAACTTTACTAAAGATGAGTTTCAAACGCAAAGCAAGAGACCTGAGTCTCACATCGGATAACATTTTGAGAGATAACATATGAGTGGGAGTAAGGCAGGAATATCCTTTAAGGAAAGGCTTAAACTGTTAAATACAATGGAAAAACTGTTTTAGGAGAAAAAATATTGTTTTTCAGTTTTCCATGTTCCACCAGGGCCGGATTTAGGGATGGCCAAATGGGCCGTGGCCCATGGCGGCAAATTTAAGGGGCAGCAAAAATTTGCAATTTTTTAACGTGTAGGTATAAAAATAAATCGGATTTATAAAAACAAAATTACAAACGAGAAAAGGCGACAAAATCTCTCATTTCCTGAGAGTATAGTAATTTCTAATTTTGTCGTCTCTCAGTGATACAAGAGACAGCACCTTCAATATGTCGAGTTAAGAGAGAGACCAAACACGCAATTTGGCCTGGAACGGCGCGACTGATAGAGAAATGATAACGAGGACTTGAGATGAAAAGGAAAAGCTCTCGGCGCGGCGATCGGCATGTAACACGTATTAACGCCTACAAGACTGCACGAATACTTCACGCATTGCATCAAACACAGTGCGCTCACGGTCATTGCGGTCAGCGTGAAACAGATAGCGCCTACAAGACTGCGTGAATACTTCACGCGTTGCGTCCAACACAGTGCGTTCAGCAGCGGTCGGCGTGAGGCGCATAGCGCCTACAAGACTGTTGGAATACTTCACGCATTGCGCCAAACACAGTGCGGACTGCGCGACGCGGCGGCGGAAGTTAAAATCATTAATCCACATTTATGTTTGTTCTTTCATAATTTTTTCGTTCATTTCTTATGAATGGAAGGCTTCGTCCACACAGAGATAGGTTTACGGAACTTAATTTTCGCGCAAAGTTCCGTGAAGTTTTGCTAGTAGTGTTGACAGGGCTTTCCCAAAAAATGTGTTCAACACGAGTAAATGCGTCTTATGCACCCCTCCCCCAGTGACACGTTCATTTGATGGTTTTTATCGAGTTTCAAAACGAGTGAGAAGGGAGCGGCAAAATACAGGCGGCCCATGATCGGCTAGTAGGTGAATCCGGCCATGTGTTCCACCACATTTTAGAAAATTTTGTGAACATTTCAACCCATAATTTGTATTATCAACGATGTTATAAGCGATTAAAATTAATTGTTTGTTTTGGTTTTTGGAATCAGACGCAGAGGCAACCTTTCTAAGTTGTGGGAATGTTACCTCATTAAATTTGTTGCTACCGACCTTAAAGGTCTTCCTGCCTGATTCCATCACATATTCTCTTTGAGATTTCTGCACAGAAATTTCCGAAGCAATAAACTTGCTCATTCCTCGAAATCAGATTCTTGTTCTGCGACTTAAACAGACGATATACCACCATTCACCGTGTTTCCTCTGTATCTGGCTATCTAGAACGCAGTGCGTTGCATTGGATATCCTCGGTTTACACAACCGCGGTTAAAAGCCGCACTGCACCCGCAATAGACTCAATCCAAGCGGTCGAGTCCTAAGACAATAGGCAGTTATCAATGATATAAGCATCCCTCACGAGAAATAAATTAATTTAGCCCGAACGATTCGAGTGAGAGGTCTTGGAATGAATAGTAATTGGCTTAATAAACTCGGATTGCAGCCCGAGCAATTAAAGGGAATGCAAGAATGCTTCAAATTTATCCATTGGTTTTTAACTAGTCATTGTTGTCGCATGAGATATTCTAAACCTGATTGTCCCCCCCCCCCCCCCCCCCTCTTATCATACATACATTGGATCCCTTTCAGATAATGCATCCCGAAAATGGGTCATAATACGTCACAAGATCGCGTAGTTTGCCACATAAGGCTGGAGCTTACAGCTTACAATTAGCAAAACTGAGTAATGACAAAGGATAGTTCAAAAGACCAGTTTCCACGTCCAATAACTTCATGCACGAAAATACAAGGAAACTTGTCTCATTTAGCATTATAAGAACGTATTTATGCTAAAACGAGCTATGTGCATAAGGTTTGCGTGTAACATAGTTCTTTTTAGCATAAATACGTCCACAAAAGGTAGTATTTATATATGATATAGGTGGTTTTTGAGCTAAGTAGTTCTACAATAGAGTGACGAGAGTTAGTGTCAAGAGAAACGTTACTTAAAGCGATGTTTAGCAATTTCCGTGGCTTCACGAAGTTATTTCTTGACGATGCATGGTCTCTGTGGATTTTAAGATTTTGGACTGATTTGAATAGTCAGCCTAATTACATCAGGCATCTCCTAATATCCTTTTGCGTTTTTTTACAGAGGAGAACCAAGTTTTTGCATAAATTTACTCATTTTGTGCGGGAGAACGGTCATTTGTGAACATTCTTGGCCATTTTGATTTGATATTGAAATCTGAATATTGGCAGTGCCATTTTTCGTTTTCAAAGGTATTGGCCGTTCCTTTGGGTCCCAAGAGCTCCATATTTCAACGTGCCCGTACTTTCCCTACATGGGTACTCTAGAAGAAGCTTTTTCGTGACTCCCAAATCTTGATTTTTTCTCTCATCTTTTACATTCCTGGTCATGATTGCTGCAATGTTGCCAATTTTTTTCTTACAAGCAGAAAGGAATCGGATGGTCGGGATGGTGTCCCTTTCCTTAGGATTTGGAGGCGAATCGACATCAGCGCTTTATCCTCCCACCCCGATAAGCGCGTTGAAGCGGCGGAGCTGAATTTGCTTTATGATCCGAACATAGTTGCCAGATAGTGCTGAAAAATCAGCATTTTCCCCAACTAAAACCAATTTCAGCTGTGTACATTTTATCGCACAACCTGGCAACCTTGGATCCGATTCGAGGCTTCTCGCCCATTTATAGACGAAACTCATTAATTGTCCAGGCGGATAATTAGCTACTTGCTCTTTTAATGGCTCCACTTCCATTTCTAGCTTTTCATAAATTGAATTAAATTAAATTAAGAAAATTGAAACGCTTACTGGCCAGTGTTCGTAGGGGGAAAATCATTAAGGCGCGCGGGAGTGGTGCCGATGCTTTTACTGCCGTTCTCAGTAAAAACGTCTTATGATCTTTCGAAAGCTACCGAATTTACCATGGTAAAATAATAATGTTTGAGCAGAGGCACCAATATTTTCCCTTGAAATTATGAGATTCGTCGAATTGATTTAAAATTCCAATATACCGTAAAATTCAAAGAACAAAATTCACTATCCTTTTATTTTACAAAATTCATGTTTTATCAGAGGAGTTTTGGCAACGGCGGAATGTGGATGCGTCGTTTTTCCTTGGTGGCGCGGTTTACTGCCTCTTTCCGCCCCGAGTTGGCGCTCGTCCGTGCAGTTTTGGAGGTTATTATGGCACTTTAAGATGGCCCGACTAATTGTTGTCTAGTCATTTACACTTTTGCATAACCCGTTTCAGCTGCTATTCAGCCCAGATTTGGGCGTCCTCATGCCGAAACGATTCACCTGCATTTGACGCTGTGGAATTTCCTCTTTCGTAGGGGAGCCAGCCACAGACGAAGTATCTGGAGACCTCGCGCAAAACATCCAAGCGAAGTCTAGACCTCTAAGAAGATGAAAGGGGAGGGGGGGGGGTTGTAAGCTTGAAAAATATATTTTTCCCAGGATGGACAACACAAGAGTCCGAACCGAAGCATTACTCATAAGTTAAAAACTGTAAGGCCCGTCGAGCGCCGCCTCCAGTATAGTAGCCGATGTAGGAATAGTTCGATGGGAGAAGGGAGGGCATTTTAGTGATGCCAACGGAGGGGGGGGGGGTGGTTTGACGCCCCTCCGTAAAATTTACCAAGTATATCCCATCCTTTCACCGGATTAAATTTTAAGAGTTTTATCTTAAGATTGATGAAATATTTAAGTGTTCGAAATTGACAGATTTAACCTCTTTTACTGTGTTTTTCTTTGCCTACCACTCACACTTTTTTGCCTCCGAAGTGTAAAGTAATGCGGAAAACTAGGGTACAATAAAAAGGCAACTGTGCGGTTGGGTCTTAAAATTATTGTATTAAAATTTTAGGTATGTTACTTAAACAGTTTCTTTTTTTCCTCTCTCGTTTTAAACAAAGGCCCGGTTTAGTTCTGTCTCCTCCTCTTACGAGTGAAACAGCTGGATAATATTGGACTGCGTATCCGGTAGTTTTCAACCGAAGGTTGAGATTCTAAAATCCAAAATGCCCCACCAAAACCGAAAATGTCATTCAGACTGTAAAATGCATTATGTAAGCAGTAAAATCCCCAGAGATGGAGTTTGATGTCGTACTTTGACACAAAGAGGTTAAATTTGACCATAGATGTCAAAATCGGCCCTCAATTCAAGCATTGCCGACCAATGGGCCTTGCTTTGAATTTTTCGGGGAACTGTGCAGAGATAGTTGCCAAGTCTTGGCGTTGAAATATTCAATTTCTAGGCATTTCCAGACGAGACACGTAACACACCCCCCAAAAATCGGCAACGTTTTGACCGAGCGTGTCGAATTACGACTGGAGTTCTATCCACCTTCTCAACTCCTTACGGCTTCGTAATGGCTTAATGCACGTTCGTATTCGCTAATTAAATCATGATTCATGAGTTTATGCCCGATCTCGACGCACTTGTGTTGCCATATTCTCTCATTATTTTTCGGGATTTCATTTTTCATTTTAAGGGCACTCATGAGTTTGAGTAATTCTTCATTCCCCTCTAAAAATGCTTTATGGATCATGATGATTTACACCAGAAAAAGCCATAATGGTCTGGTAAATTTCCTGCTAAGAATATGTTGCCCTTCTATATAGGTCAGTCCTTGGGCCAGGGTAAGAAATGCAGAGCAATAATAAAATGTTTAATCATCAGCATTTCGTGTAGAACACGGTGAGCATCCTTTTTTAATTCAACTAAAAATTTAATAAATAGGGTTTCCTGTGTTCGCCACTTTAAAATGTTTCCTCGCAAAAACCAAAGTATCCTTGACTTGAGTCGCACCATAATACTCTCAGTGCACTTTGGTTAGAATGGGCGAAATCATTTAGGAAAAAAGAAACCAATATTTTTGGCTTGATCTATAAACATAAGAAATTACAATGGTATTCTTTTCGGCCCGAGTAACATTTTTCAACAGAAAATTGCGATATTTTGAAATTCAGTTCCGATGTTTTGACGATTTTTTAGAAATAAAATTGATATAATATCATCAAAATGTGAGCGATTATAGCCTCGATCTAGTCGCAATTTTATTTCTATAAAATCGCGTTCGATAAAGACAGAATATTAGCTCAATTTTTCACAATTTTTAGTTTGATAATACTGCGATAAATCTCCATCAACAAAATTGCGATTTTATTGAAAATTTATGTGATGAAATCGCACTTTTTTATCCGATAGCATGCCAGTAGATCAACGTATATAAAATCGCGATATCGTCACATTCCGGTCAAAATATCACAAGCACCATGCGATTTTTAAACATCGCATGGCGCTTCTGATACTTTGGCTGAAAGGTGACGATATATTTTCCAATCAAATCGCAACTTATTGCGGTCACTGCTACACTTGGGTGCAGTTAGGGTGCAGTCGGGTGCATAAGTCATAAATAGTATGCTCTTTATTTCAAAGTAAAATCAAAATGATGGTTTCAATTTGCTGGTTATTACATGAAACGTTGACAAGTGCCGTTTATCAAAGAGAGAGGAAGACTTTTGTGAAACCAAATGCATCATTTTTGGAATTAGAGCCACAATACATGACCCACATCGTGAATACTCTAGAAATATGACAGTTATGTTTTGGAGCACAGTTCCACTAATTGAAATAATTCTTGACCTTAGCAGCAGAGAATCCTCTTGCGAGTTTTAGAGCTGCTGAATTATGATCTTCAGGAATCTCAGCCCAGCGGCTTTTGTTCACAGCGGTTAGGCGGGATTTTTGGTGCATGGTCAACCAATATGAATGTATTAAATAACAGTGGCGTGGCGTGTTTTGCGATGGATCGTTCGGTCTGCCATTTAAACCTATGGAAAACGATCATTAAACAGGCAGATCGCAACTAACACTTTAATAATCGATTCTTTACCACAGCTTCAAATGGGGAAATATCGAGAATCGATCATTCACGCCTTTCCACTGGCACCTCTTCAAAGTTTTTGAATTTGAGCGGCCGAGACATCTTTCCAGTCAAGAGACTGACAGCTGGCATTTAAAAAAAACAAATTAGGATGAAAATGTTCATGAAATTAGGATGAGACCGCCCTGAAATGTTATTGATATTTATTTACGCCGCCATTTGAGCAGAATGAGGACGTTTTCATAAGACCAAATACTTTTTGAAAATAGAGCATGAATATATTTAAACCCTCTTCTGACTGGTATTGCAGCAGTCAGGTAAATTCGAAGATTTCAACTCAAAACTCAAAACTACAGCGGTGTGGTGTTCTTTACGATATATCGATTGGTCTGTCATTTAAACCTATGGAAAGGATCGATAAACAGGGTGTTCGCAGGGAGCACCTTAATAATCGATTCTTTACCAAAGGTTCAATAGGTACGAGTAGATAATCGATCATTCGAGCCTCGCCATTGAAAACTAATAGGGAGCGGAACAGGAATTTACGTAAATAAAATTTAGCTTTTTGCTTTTCGAGCCTTTGTATAATCATCTTGTATGCGCTATTTACATTAAAATAATGTGTTCTAGAATTAGATTCAAACCGGAGGCCTGATTGTTCTTTGGTTCTGCGATTCCTTCATCGATTAATGGGTAATGATCCATCTAGACATTGTTTTAAAAAACGCATTTATCTAGGTGTTGTTTTAAAAACCGCGTTTTTCTGGGCGTTTTTTCTAAATTTGTTCCGCGGAATTCCACATTTTTCAGGTATTTTACTCTTAAAAATTTAAGGTCATACGTCACAAATCGCAATGCTGTGGGATCCACCTCATTTGAGGTCAATGGATTCAACAGCATTAATTTGTGACGTAAGTGGCCTAATTTGTTTTAAAGAAAGGTGAGGGGATGAAAAGTTAAATGGTTAAAATATGTTGAGTTCCGCGCAATAAATGTGTATTACTTAAATCACTGATGTGCAGTAGACAGCAGATGAATGAAAATGAGCCGTCTCAAGGCACGAGCATGAAGATTTCTTAACAAACAAAGTTATTGAAATATAGGTCGACATTTCTTCCAACACTTGTTAGAATGCTGTATAATCAACTCAAATTAAACACCAACAATAAGACGCCAGATTAAATAAGGTATTTTATTGGAAATAAATAATAGGTCCAGTAGATTAAAAAAGTATCAATGTATAGTTTGGTATTTACAGTGACTTAATTACTTTTGGTCCTCGGCGACTCAACGGGATACAGTCAATGGATGGAATTCGAAATCCTCGTAGAATGAGCGGGGAATCCATAAAGTGCATAATTTGTGTCCTTTCCTCTCCTACTCAATGAGGATAAGGTTCTCAGCGAAGCAGCTCTGTGCTCAACATTGTTTATTGAGCTCATTATGAAACGACTCTGGTCTGGTTATTCGCATAAAAGACGTGCAAAATTGCTTCAATTTTAATTAAAAACGTTGTTCAATTTATCGGCGTCAAAGCTAGACCACGCAGCAGTCTACGTCAGTGGCATGGCGTGCTTTGCGATACATCGATTGTTCTTCCATTTAAACCCATGAAAAAGGATCGATAAATAGGGTGTTCGCAACGAACACTGCAATAATATATCCCTTACGATAGATTCAAATGGGGAAAAATCGAACATCGATCATTCATGCTTCGCCACTGGTCTACGTAGAGTGCGACTGTAACTTGACAGCTGAAATAGTTAAATAACAATAGAACTGCAATGCAAACGATACTCAACACAGGTGATGACACATCAGAATAAGATATTGAATGTTCTTGGGGAACGATTGTTTCAATTGGATCATGGATGAACTCTCGTGTCATCTTGACTCTTCCGACATTTAAAACAGGCATCTTTCTTCTATTTGAGCGATTATGATTTTGAGGAAACGTTTCATCTTGTATAATGTCAGAATTAATTAAATTAATTGCATGTACTTTGTCCTCAAGTCATCATATTATTTTAATGATTGAATAATATGTTTAGTTGCTGAAATATTCGAAGGAGTGATAAAATTGGTTTACAACATAGATTAGATTATGTCAGGCCAGATGGTCTGTCTCTTTGAAATTCAATTATTTTTACCTTTTTACAAGAGCCACTTGAGACTATTTCATTAATACTTCTGTGTAAAGGGGAAGTGCCGTATGAACTTTCGAGAGCGGGCCACTTTCCTCCGATAAAATGTTGATACAATGTTGAAGGGAAATGTATATTTCCTCTTGCAGTATTCGGGTGATTTAGATCTTGACTGCGAATATTATTCTATAAAAATTGGAGGAAAAATATTCGTAGGTCTCTATGAAGATTCGTATTTTATCAAGAAAAATTTGGTGACGTCTGACGGCTCGTATGACGTTCTTCCTTAGCGAGGAATTATGTAGCCCCGAATATATTGTGTATGTGTGGTTCATCCAATGGACAAGGTAATAATACAAGGACAAGGATACAATGGACAATATTTAGTCCTTAAACAGGTACAAATCAATTCATCTTGATACATGTTTCTCAAAGAAAATTCTACGAATTTTTTATAAATTTTTAATGGAACATGGGAATATGAAAGTATGGAATCATTCTAAGCTTAGCCTCCGTACTATTACGAGTAAAATGTCAGTTTCCCCTTTCAAATGAATAGGCTCTTTTTAAAAAGTTCCAAAGTTGACACGCCTCATTATTCGCTAAAGGCGATTCTCCAGCGAACTGGCCAGGTTGATATGGTGATCAGAGCGTCTGATTCTGGACCAAACGGACCCGGGTTCGAATCCCGGTGGTGGCGACAAATTTTAAAGGAACGGGCGAGTGGGTCTGTAGAAACAGACTTAAGACCTGAAAATTTCTAAGTCTGGAGCATTGATGCGTACTATCCAAGGGCGGTGGGTGTTTGTCTAGCGACAATAAGGGCAGTTTGTAAGATAAACCTCTGGTTACCAAATCAGTATGGGCCGACTCTGGCCAGCAGTCAATCTGCTAATCAGCCTACCACTGGTTTGCGAGAAATAACAAAGACTGACCGGGACTCAACCTTAAGAAAACCGGGAGTCATACACACCTACCTCTGGTGAGGCTCTGGTCAGCTCAAGCCACCACTTTAACAAGCACCTTACCAGAGTTCTTACAATCGGCCGAAAGTTAACCCAAATGGAGAATTTGCATGCATGCAACTGAAAATGCTTAAAGAGCTGATTTCACAGTATTTTTCATAATTTTTTTCTGATATGGGAAATAGTATAAAAATAGATTTAAAAGTGAGAAAATAAACCACCTAGTGGCGTCATCCAGCGGCAGTTCTCATTTAAACACACTTATTTTAGCAGATTAGATAATTTTGCCGTATCTCCTCCAAAAATTGTTTAGTTTGTGAACCAATGGTATCCTCGTACACCCAGTGGTTTCCACTTGATTCAATTCATCAAATTTCAGACACCTGCAAATTCTCTATTGGAGATAGCTCCAAACTCCTTATAAAAAAAAAAGAAAAAAATCTATCTCTAGCAGGCGCACGTCCTCCCCCAACCCTCCTTCCCTTGAATCCGCGCCTGTATGAGGTAGCGCGAATTTTGGGCGGAATTTGCCCCGGTTCCAAAAAATAATTTCTTCCAATATATAACAATGAACGATTGACTCTGCCCCGTTTCCTCGTGTGGTGTCCGCCCACCTCTCCGGCTTTCTTCTGGCCCTGGCCGTGCCACCGTTGGCGTTCTCCCGCGGCTGCTGAACCCGAGCCCCGGCCCGGCGAAGCAGCATCCGCAACTGAGAAGAACCGCTCGTCGCGGCCCGGCCAAAAGCGCGCAAGTCCCCGGGCATCTCTCGCGCTATTCGCCGCCTCGGAGCGGCTGATTTGTCGGCGATTAGTCAAACAGCGCGAATCCCGCGGCGTGGACAGTGGAGCATTGTCGCGCCGCGAAGATTTATTGGACGCGCTCGTGCTGAAAGCAACTATGCTCCGCGCGGACCCTATGGACATAGTGGCTTTCAGCATGGATGCGTCCATTCGCTGGGCGGGTCGGGGTTGCAGGTCCCTGTCTAATTTCGCGGCCTCCGACCTTTCGCACGGACGGGGACGGGACCGTCGGTCGTTGGTCGTTGGCCGTTGCCCGTTCGCGTCACGCAAAATGCCGGCCTCGTCTTCGGCCACGTCGCCGCCGCCGCCGCCTGCCCCCACTTTTCGCTTTCCCGCTCCCGCGCTCGCTTGACTAATTAGTTCGACCTACCTACCGCGCATTCCTCCGCTCGCGTTTACAACCCCCCCCCNCCACAGTGCCGGATTTCAACAAACGGAACTTGACCGACGATGGACCTGTTGCGAAGTGCGGGGATTTGCGAATTGATGAATGATCCCCATGGCAAATTTTACGGAAAGAACGATGGCGCTATTAAAAAATCTTGGAATTACGTCCTAATCTCAAAAAAAACTGTTTTAGGAATCGACCCACACTAGAAAAAAAACACGTTGGATCTAGAGTCCAGACTCTTGAAAACATTGACAAGAAAAAATACTCTTGATTCAATCGGATTTTTGCTTCAAAAAGAAATCCGCTTAAATTAAGAGGCTTCGTTCTTGATTTAAGCTAGATTCTGATTGAATCAAGAGTACTTTTTCTTGTCGATGTTTTTCAGAGTCTGGACTCTTGATCCAATGTGTTTTTTTTTCCAGTGCGCATTAAAAACGGTCACTTTTACGAGGGACTAGATCCGGTTCATTCTTGACGCCACAATGACAAACCGTGTTCTCTTCATGTTCTCTGGCTGTGTGGCAATGGGACTATTGCAAGGTGCGGGGATTTTGCGAATTGATAACTGATCTCATAGGCAAACCTCATCAAAAGAACTATGGCGCAATTAAAAATCTTGAAATCACCTCCCTAACTCAAAAAAAGCTGTTTCAGGAACTGACTCGCATTCAAGGTCACTTTGACGCAGGCACGGATCCGGTGCACTCGCGACGTCACAATACATGACGAGCCTGGTCTTTTCATCAAGCGGCTGCCAATGCTTTTGGAGAAAAACATTATAAACTATGAGGAGACCTGGTTTGTCCTGTACTGTGACGTCATGAGTGTACCAGGTCCGTTTCCGCGAAAATCCTAATTTTGGAGCTTTTTAAGATGATTATTGGGTTTCTGGCGGTCAATTCCTGTGACATAAAGTGCACCTAGCCTACCGGAGTTATCTCACTGAAGAAGAAGAAAGTTCGGTTACCCGTGCCAAAGTTCGACCCATGTGAAATACGGTATAGTTGCATGTGAAAAAGTGTTAGCGGTCATCCCCTAAAATAGCGCACCGAAAAAAAAGGTGCTGTAGTAACAACTCAGATGCTTGAAAAATGTGCGATAACTCCTGGATGATGTCATTAACACTCAGAGGAACATAATAGGATGTTACTTTTACATCCTTACATTGACTTATGACCGGTAAATGACTAAATTGTAATAAATTAACACAATTGGACGTATTTCTATCAAACGGAACTATGTGCATTATGACGTGAGCCCCGTTATGCGTGTATTCTTATGGGTCTCAGGGCTCATGTCTAAATGCACATAGTTCCGTTTGATACAAATACGTCCAATTGGCTCATGAAAAATTTGCGCATGAGGTTAAATGGTAGTTTGTTTTGATTTGAACCAAGAGTTCGATATTATATCGAATAACGTAGTCACTATATCGGTCTACTGAGTGGGAAAGTGCACGCAGAACTTACAGATTAAGACGACGCTATAGTAGAGGAGAGGTAGCTCCGCTTTTACAGTTGAAACTCTCTCGTGGAGTAACCGTTACCCCGCGCATCTTGACGTCAACGACCAGGGAGGAATTTCAGCCCTCGATGAAATTTCATTTCTCCTGTCGGGCACCGCCGAGGGGAGGGGGAGGGGGGCGGTGGGGGCGGAGACTCTAAGTGCGACGCGACACTCGGAGCTCATGAGGCCTCCGTCCACTCGGGGCCTTTGCGTAAGTGTTTCCTTTTTCCAACGTTGTCATCCTCCCGAGCAAATGTCAGCATTTACACAGTGAAACATCGAAAAACACGAATTTTGATATCGCTATGCGAAGAGAAAACGTCGTGTCAAGGTTTCCAAAGACGAAAGCACTTAACTCATCTCAACGTTGCAATATTTCTCCTTGCAAATCGTAATTTTTTCAGGCATCTCCTCGAGATTTTAAATTGAAAATAACGCTGATTTTATCTCGGATTTCGATTAAGTATCAGAAAATTTTGGACTGATGTTCTGGAGTTTTACACATGTTAAGAAATTTACTTCTCTAGGTCAATTCTCCAATAATCCTAGTTGGAGTTACATTCTCTCGTCTGGGGACTGTCGGAACGAACTTCGCAAATTTCTGACATATTAGGCTTTGTCGAGAAACAGGTTATGAATATTTGACGCAGAAATTTTCAGGGGTGCTAAATGAAATTGTGAGCAATATTTCCTGAAAAAAAAAAAAAAAAAAAAAAAAAAAAAAAAAAAACAGAAAACAGCACGAGCCTTCAAAAACTTCATAATCTATTCGGAAAAACCCAGCAAAGTCAACAACCAGGGAGGAATTTCAGCCCTCGGTGTTTCATTTCTCCTGTCAGGCACCACCGCACGTACGCCGCTATCGCGCATACGTTTATACGGCGTTTTTCCCTACGACGGAAAAATTGATCAGTTGCGCAAGTGATGAAATCGCGTTTTGATTATAGAATCTCAATTATAGTACTTTAGAGGGGCCCTTGAGGTGCAAAGTCAAATATTAATTCGTACATCGAAAACCCGTCTTCAAATCAAAAAATTGATTTTAATTTTCGACGCTAAACGCTTTTTACACCGTGAGAAGGAGACAGTCAAACTCTGCGGGACATCCAGAGTTATACTCTCCAATAGCCTCTTGGCGACAGGTGGAAACTTCTATACTTTCGGGGATTCAACACTTTCTTATGATAAACTGTACGAAAGCATGCAACAGTCATCTTACCTATTAGGTGGGTGATGAGCTTCGGGTGATGCCACGAGCCAAATAAGTTCCAACCAAACAACGGTATGCTTGCCAAACAAAATACCCAACACGTTGTTCAACATCCACTTAGTAGATAGATCAACAGTTGAATTGGACGCATTTCTGCCAAACGGAACTATGTGCATTTATGACGTGAGCTCTGTTATGCATAATATATTCTTATGGGTCTCGGGGCTCATGTCTTAACACACATAGTTCCGTTTTGCAGAAATACGTCCAAATTTGAAGTCCCAAAAGTAAAAGATTGCACCATTGCCAGGACACAAACGCTGCCAAAACGCCGTCTGAGCCTTTAAACGTCGTCAGATTTTCCATTAGTAAAAGCCGGATTTACTGAGGAAATTTTGCATATTTCTCTACAATATCTGAAAATTTAAAGGGAAACTATAAACAATTTCCCTTCAAAAATACATGTTTTACCAGGGGAAATTTGGCAACTCTAATATGTTCATACGGCGGCGTTTGTCCTTAGCACGGCAGAATGGAGGGTCTCTTGTCTCTGGCGACATCAACCGGAGCGTCGAACAACTTCAATACTCCCTTGAAAAGATTTCACAGTGGTTGCACAATTAACAACGGCGCAGAGATGCAACTATTCGTACTGGATGGACGTCCGTGCTGCATTTGAAAAATTGAAGGCGCGATGACACGAAGCGTGAGCCCTCAATGCTCTGCTATATGCTGTAACTGGGGCGTCACTCAGATTCGGTAGAAAAGTTTAAAAGGAGGCCCGAACACATCTCTCCTACCTTCGGTTGTGTTACTCACGTAGTGCTTGAAGCACCATTACAAATAAGACAAACGGAAACAAACACAACATATAAATAAAGCGGAGAAAGGAGTCGCGTTTACGACGGCGCAGAGATACAACTATTCGTACTCGATGGACGTCCGTGCTGCATCTGAAAAATTGAAGGCGCTATGACGCGTAGCTTGAGTTCTCCATTAGGTATCGCTCAGAATCGGGAGAATAGTAAGAAAAGCGTCCCGAATACGTCTTTCCTGTCTTCGGCTGTAGTAATAATCGCTCTTTCTTTTCTTTCTTCAGGTTCTTGTCTGATTCTTTTTAGGATGGATTGGCGGACCCACGTCTTAAGCTTGTATAAACCGCAGAACTGACTCGGTTCATCTGGAAATAATGGTGCTTGGATGCGTGTATTGACTTTAATTTTTGATGATTTCTTTAATTTCAGAAGTCTGTCGGTTACTTCAATACGTTGAATTTTGCAATTGTTACTCTGTGCGATTGATAAACTTAGAACCCGAAAATAGCGTAAACTCGTGGTGCTTAGCCAAGATTTTCATGAACCATACTCCACGTAGGGAATGCCCTACCAGGAAATATCACATTACGCCCCTTTAACCAGCCAAAGGTCTACGCCCTCAGATGCGAGCCAGTCCGACCCTGGAAACCTAAACATTGGATAAAAAGAACTGTATCCTAGGAACAAAAATTTCCTGACCTCACGGGCTACGTTACCCTGAAAGGCTGTTGAAAAAGAAGATTGTAATGGGTATAGCCGCGGCACGGAATTCTGGCGTATCACCTACACTGCCGTGCTAAGGAAGAACACCGTATGAACCTTCAGACGTTGCCAAATTATCTTTGATAAAAACCGAATTTGCAGGGAAAATTGGGAACATTTTTCCTCCAATTTTTCAGATAATTTTGTTCGTAATTTCACCTGAAGTTCCTGAAAATTTCAATGAAAAATACTCATAACTTACTTCAAAAATAAATATTTTCGGCGAGGAAATTTGGCAACTCTCGAATGTTCATACGCCGTTCTTCCTTAGCACGGCAGTACATAAGATTCCTAGCGAGCCGGCAAAGGAGTGCTCGCGCTTGGCAAGTGCCAAGCGAGGACTCAAGAGTGAGACCCCCCCCCCTACTCCCCCGCCCTGAGGACCCCGAACATAAATTATTCGCTATTACCGGAGCAAATAATGATTCTAAACTCAATTAAAGAATGACAAGAATATTAATACATTTACATTTAATACCGCGGTGGATTGTGAAGTGGAGAGGGTGGGGGCGGGGCCTGGGGGAGAGAATGCGCTTTTGCTCTGCTATTCTCGCTCTCCGACCAGAACTAGTTCCTGTGAAATATAATGTGCTGCGCGGCATGGCGAGACCTGACGCGTCGTAACGCGATGGTCAGAGCATGACGTGTGATCGTTGGTGACACTCAAATCTTGACAAGATATTTTGAGTACATTTTGTAACGAAATATTTTGTAACGACGTAGGTACTAATTCAAGTAGTAGTGATTGTGACTAGTTGCGATTTGATTGGAAAATGTATCGCGATTTTATAGGCGTCGATTCATCGCAACATTATCGGATAAGAGATTGCGATAAAATGCAATTTCATCACATATTTAATATAATACAAAGTCGCTCCTACAACGCACTCTGGCGTTCTGCGACACCCAAACGCCACATATGCCTGTCCTCCCAGAGGTTATCGGGCAACTGACCCCGCAAAATTTCTTCGTGAACGCCCTGCCGCCAACCCTTTACGGGACGTCCCCAACAACGGCAATTTCATCAAATAAATTGGCAATAATATCGTGATTTTATCGACGGCGATTTGTCGGAATATTATTGAACAAAAATTCGTAATAAATTGAGATGAAATTTCAATTTTATCGATCGCGGTTTTATAGGAATTAAATTACTACAAAATCGAGGATAATCGTTCAGATGCTGATTAACCTAGCGATTTTATCGCCAAAATATCGTGAAAGAGACAAAACTTAATTTTAAAACATCACGATTTTTCAGTTGAAAAATTTTACTTGGGTACCTCTGGCTCGTTTTCGAAACAGCTTATACTCCATTTCTTCCCCTATGTAGAAAGGTGCCTCTATAGATGAGCCAAAAATACTATAGTTTCTGATTGCAAGAGGTAGCTTATTTGAGAGTGCTGCGAGGACTTCTTTTTGTAATGAAGGAATTCAAATTTCGGCTCATCCCCGGATGCACCAGAAAATTGGAGGGTATGCATCGATGGTTTAGGTGCGAAACCACGTATCTCCGTTGGCGATGTTGCAGAATTCCTGTCATCCTTTTTTTATCTGGAAAAGTAGTCAACGTAATATCTTGTAATATTCCATGATATTTCTTCTCAATTAGCAGCTACAAATTTCAAACTATAAAGTTGACTTGTTCCTTTCCTAAAAATTACAATTAAATCGGAAATTTTAAAAAACCGAATTTGTTGTGCAAATCGTGTTCTACGTGAAATTCTGGTAAATAATCATGTATCAGAGTGCTCACGAGTAAATTCGTAACTTGTTCAGTGGTCCATTCAATCTAAAAAAGCAAACATAGAAAACTTTCCTAACTTTTCTGGGAAAAACTGTTTTATCGGGAGAAACGAGGCAACGTTAGACTGCTCATACGGCGTCGAAACACAACATGGGCCTTTGAAGCCCCATTTTTCGATGCCGCGATTATCATGACGCGAGTTCGAATAATCGCGACGCGCCGTACACGGTGTGATTGGTGTCTAACTCATATCAGCGCCTGCAAGACTGCATGGATACTTCTCGCATTGCACCAAACGCAATCCGAGAGTTTTCTGCGATAATTACTCGACCACAGGTATAGGCACATTGCCGCTAACTGGATTGAAGGGATGAAGGCGCATGAAATTGTGAATATGACTCGACACTCGACTGAGTTCCCCTCCCTCGCTTACGCGAAGCTAAAATCGCCGCAAAGCTAGGACCACGCGTCATTTCTTTGAACGGCCCTTGCCCGGTCTTTGCCACAATTAAATGGTAAAAAGGTAATCTTAATTGCAACGAGTCAGCAACTTGGACGATGTTTAAGCGATGCAGCGATTCTGAAACTTGATTCACGTAAAATTAATTTTAGTTAAATATAATGTAAAAGAAAATAGAAGGAATCAAAATATCGCATCGAAATTTTTTGTGATTTTATATCATTCCGGAAATTTCTCGGAAACTTCTAAAAAACTGCGCGTAGCTTTTTTTAAAGAAAAAATTCATTAAAGGTAGAAAACTGAGTAGAGATTTGCAACGTTGCAATCGGAGATAAAAATACCTTTTTCCGCGTGCAGGCGTCAATTTACGGCAGGCGTAACGAGATAACTATTCGACCACGGGTGAAGGCATATTATCGCTAGCCGGATGGAAGGCGCGTCACACTGCAAAGATGACTCCACCGCGTTCCCTTCTCTGGTTCGCGCAACGCTAAAGCCACCGTTAAACTAGGATTAAGTATCATTCCATTTTTTTTTTCAAAAATTCCACTTATGCGCCTTGTTCTCGAAGCCCCTCATTCTCCTCAATTATACTGTGAAAGATGTAGTAGAGTTTTATCACGGACGAAAGAGTCTAGTGACTGCAGTTTTGTGATTTGAGAGGAACGCGTTTAAAATTGAAAATGCACATCGAAATATTTAACGCAAGATAACTTTAAATTTTCAAATTAACGCAAAAAAATGGTGTACGTTATGGTGGTAGAAGACGTCACCCACTAAGTTTTTTGAAAGGACGACAATTTCATCGAATTTGGACATAGGAACTCGACATTTGTTGGCGCAGTGGTCAGCGTGTCTGGCTCTACAGGCCAAGGTTCCGGGCTTGAATCCCGGTAGCGGCGTCATTTCACGGAACTGACGAGCGGAACTGCTGAAACAGATTCTACTCGGCCTTTATCCCTGAAATTTGAAAATCCTGGAGCAAGGATGTACCAAAAATCTCTTGATGTTCACGGACGATACATATAGTCTATCAAATGGCTGTAAGTCCTAACGGAATATAAGTCAATAAAGTAACAGAGAGAAGAAAAAACTTAGCATTTGGACGATCAGCATTATGTCCTTGGAAAAATCTTAACTTCAACTATTCAGGCACAAATCTAAGATTAGCACAACGAACTCTGAGTGGATTTCGTATACGTTGCAGTCGCTTTACAATACGACTAGAATTTTGCACGAAGGGAAATCCGGGTGAGGAAAGCATTCCTAGTTGAGTGAGAAAAATGTAGCGAAATAAAACTAGGCCCTAGAGGTTGTTGTAAATGAAATCAGGAGGCCCAATCTGACAAGTTGATGCTGGACGTTTGTTTTATAGCTTCATTATTTATGATTCATTGAGTCGTGCAAAGCTCACCTGCTCACATTCTCGCTTCGCCTATTCGTTCACTCTCGGTTTTTGCCCGCAATCACTCATTCTCTCGCTCACTTTTTGTGATAACGCCGCGCGCGACCGCGTGGAAGCATCCAATAGACCGTATTCGATAACGGTTCGATGTATCGTTTGGTTCAAAACAATAGAACATAACCTCAAACCAAACTGTAAGGATTTTAATTGGAAAAGCTGAAAATGAGAAATTTCCTGACAATTTCACTTTGCATTGGCATTTGGTACTCAAAAGAATAAAAAATCTGTTTCAAAAGATCCGTTCTCTCAGATTTCTGAATTTACTTTTGAGGCTATGTTTATGTTTTGAACCAATCGATATCGATACAATCTCACCCGTTTGATGTATCGAATACGATCTATATACTCCCGTCCTATGGAAAAACGCCGTATGAACCTTCAGACGCTGCCAAATTTCCTTTGATAAACCACGAATTCGTTAGGAAAATTCTGAATGTTTTTCATCTAATTTTTCAGACACGTCTGTTCAAAATTTTATTTATGACATCTGAAAATTTCAAGGTAAAATATGCTTGACTTTCCGCAAAAATAAACATTCTATCGAAGAAAATTTGGCAACTCTCGAATGTCTTATGGAGTTCTTCCATAGCACGGCAGTATCCCTCATGCTTCCATCAGATTTCAGCCACTTAAAGAATCGACACTTTCCTTCAATTTGTGACCGTCCGTCCGTGAGAAAAGGAACATCATTGAACGGAGATTAAATTTTCAACTAGGAGCGACTTTTGTTGGATCGAAAATGCGGATGTTCAAATGTCAACAAAAAACTCTTTCTAGTGTCTTATTTAAGTTGCACACGATTCAGTCAACTTTGGGTCAATGCAGAGAGCACGATTTCAAATTAACCTGACAATTTTGTGCTCCGTGCATGCAGATAAGAACATTAAGTAGTTTTTCTCGAACTCCATTTTTATGAGCCGCATCGCTCAAATAAGTTTAATAATTACGGATTGGTTTGACATTCTTTGACGTCTTTGTCGAATACGTTCTCTTCGGTCGCAATATGAAATAACTCAATTTTGAGGTTTTGCCGATGAAAATCTCTCGTGAGCGGTCACATTCATTTATTTAATTTTGTTCTCAGTTTCATTTTTATGTTTCCCCTCTTTTGTAAGGGCTGCCAGGACCGGATTAAGGGGGTGGTCACATGGGCCACCAAACACATTGCATCAAACACAGAGCGGTCATTGCGGTTAGCGTGAAACGGATAGCGCCTACAAGAATGCATGAATACTTCACGCATTGCGGCAAACAGTGCGATCAGCGTGAAATGCATAGCGCCTACAAGACTCCGTGAATACTTCACGCATTGCGTCAAACACAGTGCGTTCAGCAGCGGTCGGCGTGAAACTCATAGCGCCTACAAGAATGCATGAATACTTCACGCATTGCGGCAAACAGTGCGATCAGCGTGAAACGCATAGCGCCTACAAGACTGCGTGAATACTTCACGCATTGCGTCAAACACAGTGCGTTCAGCAGCGGTCGGCGTGAAACTCATAGCGCCTACAAGACTGTCTGAATACTTTACGCATTGCACCAAACTCGGTGCGGTCTGCGTGGCGCGGCGGCGGAAGTTAAAAGCATTAATCCACATTTATGTTTGTTCTTTCATAATTTTTCCGTTCATTTCTTATGAGAGGAAGGCCTCGTCCACACAGATATAGGTTTACGAAACTTAACTTTCGCGCAAAGTTCCGTGAACTTTTGCTGGTATTGTTGACAGGGCTTTCCCGAAAAATGTGTTCAACACGAGTAAACGCGTCTTATGCACCTCTCCTCCGCTGGCACGTGCATTTTATGGTTCTTATTGATGTTTTAAAAACGAATGAGAAGGGGGCGGCAAAATACAGGCGGCCTATGAGCGGCAAGTAGATAAATCCGGCCCTGAGGGCTGCATTAAGTTTCAAACGAAATAAAGTACGAAAAGATCTCAAGATTAAAATACGTAAATTACTTAGCGCGATGCAATATTGTTGATTTTTCATGTATCATACTTACTCGTTTGCCCTTTAGCTCGAATGGTGACTGGACATGGGTTAACATTTTTAGAGGGAGACAAATCAACATTTTTCGTCTCAATCTCCTCTGACTTTTCTTCACCTTTTCAAAGAATATTCTGTAGAAATTCCAAACTGCAGTCTCGGTTTACTTTTCTTTACTGACTAAAAAGTCAGTTAGTAAATTTTTGCCACATCCCAATCGAGATGGGTATTTTTGACACTTGAATCGATCATCACTCGTCAAAATAATACCAGAACTAAAGCATCGTTTCTCCAATCGCTTTATTCACGCACTATAAGTGTTACAAAAGATTAGAAATCGCGATTTGCAGATAAGTAATTGCGGTTATCCGGGAGTGAGTTGCATTTTCAGGTCACAAAATTTATCACGAATCACGAGTAAGACTCCTCTTCTTGACCACTTCTCTCCTCCGTTTTATACAAGCAGATCTTCATCTACAGGACTCTCTCGCGATACGAGAATCGGGCATCATTAAAAGGGATCGGAGCGTTATCGTGCATCTCAGATAACTCATCGCCGATGGAGCCCGCATCTGGAGGTTGATAAAGAAGTTGTCATAAAATATAAAATACAAACCAGGGATGAGCCATTCTAACATACTAGTAACTTGTAAGCGCGCTATTCCGGACGGCGGAAAGAGAACTCTAATTAAATTCTCATTGAGGATCATTAGAGATGGCGAATCCTCGGCGGTGAGTCGGTGGATCTGGATGCTATCAGTGGATAGAAAATGGCCTTATTTTATAAGGACTGTTTTGAGTGATTCCAGTTCGGAATTGGGACTGAGCGGCGACTGGTCGCCGTGACCGTTGCGCGTTGGCAGATGACACCGGTCTGATGGGCATTGTAATCGGCTCCTGGTTGCCTTATCAGGTTGGCCGCTCTCCGCCGCGCCCGCGCAGCCCCAGTGAAACGCTGAAACCGAGAGCGATCAAACAGAACGGAAATAAATAAATGCGAATAAGGAGAGATGCACCGATGCATCGGAGCACGGATCATCGCCAGGAAGAAAGAATGAGGCGGGCGGATCTTTTTAGTGCTCCTTCGATGATGCCGTCCTGAGCAGAGACCAGAGCCGGATTTAGGAGAGGGTCATGGCACCGTTGGCCCCAAAACTTGGGGGCGGCAAATTTTGGATTTTTTTTTTATAGAAAAAGAAAGAAGGGAGAGATTGAGAGAAGGAGAGAAAAAAAATGAGGAAGAAACTATTGGGCAAATTTCTAGAGTTTTCAATGCCTCTGTGAGACTCTTAACCCCTCAATTGTTCAACCTCTTCTCATCTAAATTGTATTATTCCGTAAGTTTTTCGGAAACATGAGTACATTGATAGCCAAAGTGCGAAACCACGAGTCTCCGTTTGCGACGAATTCTTAAAATTTTTAATCTCTAAGCAGAATATTCCGTATGATTATGAATCTTAAGCTATAAAATTTGCTCGTTTCTCTTTAGAAAATAAAATAGAAGTGAAAATTCTGAAACACCGCGACGGAGATACGGGGATTTGCACTTTATAATACAAATGAACAAAAATATGTGCTCTTTTCATACTTTAGGTACTTTATCACCATCACCTCACTGCGGTTGATGTTGCTCAGTTGTCGTTTTTCTCGTACAGAACACCACCCATTTTAGGAAAACTGATTGCTTTTCGAGGTTTCTGATGAAACCGTCTCCTTTCATCCATGGGCGGTTCTAGACCTTCATGCTTGGGGGTGCCCAGAGGTGGAAAATGACGAGATCCCCCCTCCTCCCATCATCCCTTGCCCACAAGCATTGAATACTAGACACCTGCAGATTTCAAAAATTCATGAAATAAAAATATCTCCAATTTTTTGAGCTTCATAATACGATTTTTTCTCGACGTTTTTACTTGCCCAAATGCCTCTCTCACGGTTCCGGTAACCGTACTTTTGCTTGGGGGTGCCCGGCACCCACTGGCACCCCCGTAGAACCGCCTATGCTTTCATCCACTTTTCGACCTGCCTTCGGAGTTGAGTCGAACAATTTTGGATTCGGTTCAGACACCCGTTGCCGATGAGCTCAACCGATTAGTGGATTAGGTTGAAAAAAAAGTTCATTAAAATTTGGTCGAAAAAGTCAACCAAATCCACTCGCGAAAATCCGCCTTTACAAACCGGATGCTTCAAAGAGGCTCATCAACTCTGCCGTGCCAAAGAAAAACGCCGTATGAACATTCGAGAGTTGCCAAATTTCCCTTGATAAAACATGTATTTTTGACAACATTCATACATATTTTTCCTTGAAATTTGCAGACAAGTTTGATTAAATTGCGTAAAAAATTGTCTGGAAATTTTGAAAAATAATTTTTACAATTTTCCCATTAAATTCAGTTTTCATCGGAGGAAACTCGGCAAAGTCTGAAGGCTCATACGGCGTTCTTCCTTAAGACGGCAGAACTACTCCATCTCGTACCACTTAGTAATTTTAGTCTCACTTTCTTACATTGCCGTGTTGAGTTTCTGAAACACCCAGTCCGAGTCCCTTGGGGGAGCAATCAAGGACGAATGAAAAGATTCTCCAAGAGCCGTATATTGGAAGTCAATAAGCGCGTATATGTGCGCAATCGCTGGATACGTTCACCTGCGCTCGTGCATGCGAGTGTGCGTGTGTATGCGCGCGTCGCGCAGAAAAATACGGAGCCGCCTTCAATCATTAATGTCCGATGCCGAACTTGTTGACATGCAGCAATGAGACTTGACAATTGTCATTAATCAGTTGAGAATGAGCGCGAAATTTTTTTCGCTGCACTTCCATGCGTCCAGCCCTCCAGTTAAGGCTCACTGGCAATGCGCGCTGCTCCGACTCCTTTCCCGCCTTGCCAAATTTACCTTCCACACATTTCAAATCCTAAAAATCAGCCCGTTGCATTTCCAACATCAAGGGATTGCCTTAGCACTAGATCCGTCTTCAGCAAATTTTAGCGCAAAATCCGTTTCCGAACTAAAATTTATTTTGTCAAAGACAAACTTGATTTCAGGGGCTCGGAGGGCAAGGCGCATAAATGCAGTTTTTGCTATTTCGAGGAATACGTGTTTAAAGTTTTGAAATTACAGGAATCCTTATGGCGAGAAGAAAGTTCAAACTGACTTTTTTATGGTTAAAAATTTGAATTTGGAGCGAATTTTTCTCAGAATATGCATTAAGACTAGTTTACCTTAAAATAATTAATACCTCAATTTTTCAAAAACTGCACTTATGCACCTTGTCCTCTAAGCCCCTCATCTGAAGATAGACAAATATTTCAGATTTACTATGCCAACGCTAGTAGAGTTTGGTACGTATGAGTTGAAAAATACAAAAGCCATGGTGTTATAGAGACTGCCCCAGACCGTCCATTCTCCCGGTTATTTGTAGTCGGAGGCAGTCGTGAACTACGGGGATGAATACGGAATCGACTCTATGGAATTCAAATTTCTCTATCCTAAAGCCCGCCTCTCATTTTGTTGAATAAAGGTAGGAAGGGGTATCCCCCTGGATATAATAATAAAAAAAAAAGCCTGCCTCTTCCAGGATTCCCATAGGAGCGAAAAAGCAGCCCTTAGGATACTAGAAAGGGATGGCTTTAACTAGAATTATTCGCATTTTTAAAAAAAATGAAAACCGAGGTAGGGACCAGCGAGCATATTTTGAAAATGTATAGACAAAGCTATAGACAAAGATGACATAGGGGGTACGGAGCGATCCTACTGGTTGAACAACCTATTGGTTCCAGTAGACTAAGGGAGGAAATGGTGGACCAACTATAGGTTCTCTCGTGGGTTGCCTTTAGTTAGTCTATTATTTACCTCCTTTGTCCATTGCAACCACCCTGCCGCCAATAGGATCCGTCCATACCCTTTTTGTCTTCTTTGTCTGTGGCTTTGTCTATCAATTTCAATAATCGGCTCCCAGATAGGATCGATTCAGAGAGGGGGAAATCCTGATAGAAGTTCTAATCTCCTTCACCCAGAAGTGTTAACGTGTTGGAATTGCCAAAGTCCCTGATTTGGTGCGGGAAAAGCGAAGTTGCAGTCACCTAACGTTACATTACTTCATTACAATAAAAAAAGACGGAAAATTTTCACGCACATCGATACCAATAAGTTCAAAATGGGTCATTCCCTGTCCGATATATTATTGACTCCTGAAGTTGGAGAACAGAGCCCCCATCGACAAAATGCCAGGTTACAAAATAGACCCGTGTATCCGGAAAAATGGATTTTTTCTCTTAGGGAATTAACATAAACAAATCCAAATTTGGGTCACTCAGCTTCGCTTATGGGACACAAGGGACCCTTAGCTGGTAAATCTTACGTGTTTAAAGTCCTTCTTGTTCCTCATCAGCGAAGTGGCGTGGCGTGCTTTACGATGTATCGATTGATCTACCATTTAAACTCATGGAAAAAGATCGATAGGCAACGAACCCTTTAGTAATCGATTCTTTACCACAGCTCCAAATGGGGAATCGATAATAGGCCATTACCATCAAACCCTGATTCTTTGAGATCGGTTACACTTAAAAAGAAATTTTTTCCGGGTTTCTGTACGTTGACTGTGTGACCTAACATTTCATCGAGGGGGCTCTATCCATCTACTTTAGGCGTCAATATTTCAGACAGGGATGAGCCAATTTTTGACTTCTTAGTGTCAATTTGAGTTAAAATTTTCCGTACTTTCTAATTATGATTTGATAATTTTATAATTTTGACGGGTGCCCTGCATTTCGCTGACAGGGTCTCTTTTAAGACCCAAGGGGAGCCTAGGGTGGGGTATCGCACGGATTCCTTGGGACCGATTTTCTATTCGTTCCCGCAGTGCACGACATCATCCGACCTGAAATGGCCGTGAAAAATGGCTGGTACGGATGGTCGGAGACACCTTCTATATTAAACTTTACTTTTTCATACACAAACTTGACTGGGTCGGTCTGGAGATAGTCGAACATTGAGGGTTTGCTACGCTACTTAAACCGCCGTAAACGGTGACATTCCTTTTTTCTGTAAATCATGAATTTGACTCAAACTACATGGTTAGGCGCATTTACTGCGTTCAAGATATTTAAGCCAAGAGAAACTATGTATAAATAAAAAAAAAATCGTACATCGGATATGCATCCGTTGACAATTTTTTTTTGATTTATTTTATTTTTTACAATTCAAAAGACATCCACTTTTGAAACTATTAAGTGGATTACATTTAAAAAGACCTGTATAAGCTAAACCTCTGCCATGGCAAGGTTGACAACTAGTGCAAAAGGTGATGTCAAAAACTCCCTCCCAACCAAAGTCGGGTACCCTCCAAGTTTTTCGTAAGTTTGCCTTGTCGGATCCCACGAAGGGGGAGAGAGGCTGGAATGATCAAGGTAAACCTATTCTCAGTCTCATTTAAAAAAAAATCAATTAAAGGGAATTTCTTTTGGTTATTTTTTTAGGCTTATCCCGTCATTTTTTCAAAATAGGTGAAGGGTAGGGGTCAGGTCAGACTACACCATTTGAAGTTGAGTAAAAAGTTTTCTAACTGTTGCCTCACCAGGAGGGGGGGGGAGGAGGGTAAAAAAATCGGACAAATTGCGTTACTTACCACCAGACCGGCCCCTCACCGCTAATTTCTTGGTTCCGTGGGTCCTCCAGGATTCCAGAGTCCATATTTGTATGTATTTTTGCTGAACGGAACCAGAGAGCAGAGACAGGTGGGAAAGCAGGAGCGTGCTGGTTAGTTGAAGGCCGTAAGAATGAGTGAGAATTATTAAGCGCCAGTGACGTCAGCGGCGACGATGAAAACGTCGACGTTCAGCGGATCCGAGTCTTTTGACGCAATCACCCGCTGAATTTAGCAGCTGAATGTGGAAGTCAACAGTCATCGCCCAACGGCTGAAATTTAGCAAATTAGAGTTATTTACATCTCGATAAGTATCAAATCTACTCGAATAGTTCAGACAAATTCAACATTAGTCCGATGGTTGCTGAGAATTGTTGCTGAATTTTGCGCGTCACGCGCAAAATTCAACTCCCACATTCAGCGTGTGATTGCGGCATTTGACTCATGAGCCCTGTCCTCAACGCTCTTTTTCCATGCCCACGGCTCATTAGTGCCCTACAGTTGGCGCTTAGTTCCATTTGGTAGAATAGAAAATCCCGCTTTTCCACTTACCCAAAGGGCCTCACACCCCACTTTTAAACTGTTTCTTATGCAGCTTTTAAGAGCATACCCCATCTTTCTCACTTCTCTGTAGTTCTGTTCAGCAAAAATACGTCAATATATTCTAAAACGGTACTCTAGACAGAGAATAGTATATTTACTAGAGTGGTAACTATTTTAAGTGGATTTGGAACTGTTTCCGCACAAAATTGAAACAGTGCAGGTGAGAAAAGGCCGCAAGGTGGAGAGCGGCCAGACTTGGTATCGTTTTGGCGAGAGAACCATGTGCTAAGTAGGGGTCTCAGGGCTCCAGAGACAAGAGACCCTCCACTAGTATCTTGGTAATGGTGGAAGCTCTACTGTTAACTTACCTACATGGTTGATGTTCAACAACGTGTTGGCAGTTTCGTTTTGCAAACAAGCCGAAGTTTGGGAAACTTGTTTGGCTCACGACGTTACCCGTAGCTCATCATCCACCATGTAGGGAGGTCAACAGCCGAAATAAGAGCGATGACTGTTGCTCCCTTATAATTGTCCATAAGAAATTGTTGAATCCCCGAAAGTAAAAGCTTCCACTTGTCACCAAGAGGTCAGCGGCGGGTCTCTTGTCTCAGCAGGGATCTCAAGAAACGAGCAAAGATGACCGACTGCTCCCTTTCTGGTAGCTATCATTCCACGCTCTAGACACTCCAATCCGATGGGTGGCAGAGTTCCAATCTGTCAACAGCGAATGGTCGCCTCATGCCTCTCACAGCTTCAACGGTGACGCCTCGCAGCGATAAAAAACTCGCTTGCCGAATACGTATACGGGGGCTGAAAGTGGNGGGGGGGGGGGGGGGGGGGGGGGGGTTGGCGGACGACAAAGGCAGACGAGACAAATGGAACTTTAACGCGACGAAAGCTGCGAGAAAGGAGCTCGAAGTGATTGAGGAGCACTGGCTCGGGGCTGGGGCACAGGCTCGGCCCAAAATAGTCGCATGGCCGCCGCAGCCGCCCGCCGGATGAATATGGTATGCGCGGGTCCGTAAGCGGACAGACGCGCCGCCCCCAAAACCGCCTAGCTCCCGCCGGGAAACCCGAGCGGATCCGCGGTTTTGATCCCGAGCGCGAATCGTCCTCCCCCGTTTGCGTTGCGGCCGATCCGCGACGAACTTTATTTATTGCTTGCGCGTCCTCGGAAAAAAAAGTAGGAATAAAAACGACAGGAAGGTCTTGCTCGCACTCGGAGATGAGCCTCGCGGGAAGAAGAATTCATATTTTTTTTTTTCATTTTTTGCGATAAATCTGGCTGAGAGCGGCCTCTTTTAGGAGGATCTGGACGGTGACGTTGCATAGTGTCAACGATCATGGTGTCAACAAACTCAAAATCTGATCGTGGAGTCAACGATTGTTGACGTCGTGCTCAGGCAGTAAAAAGTCAAAACTGGCCCTGAGAATGGTTTCAACAAACAGAAAAATATCTTCCTTACAAGTACAACCAAAAAGTTAAGTCTCTAGGAGAGGTTCGGGTCACGGACAATCAGGGTAGGTCAGGAATCAGGATAGGTCAGGTCAGGTTAGGTTAAGTTAGGTTAGGTTAGGTTAGGTTAGACCAAATAACTTAACTTAAACAAGACTTAAGATTTAAAAGTTACAGCCATTTTTAAAGTACCAATGTTGCTTACCGTCTGCCCCCAAAACCTTAGGCATTCAAAACTACAAAAAATGAAGAGCACGGTGAAAGTCACTCCTGGAAAACAAACATTGACATTTGACGCTTTGGAACAGAGTTAGGGCAAATTTCGGGGAAAAATCTGTAAATTTTTCAGGCTGTAGCATCGAATGAAAGCGTCATCCGAAAACATTTCATAGTGCAAAAATGTCTTATTTTAACCCTAATAATTGACCCCTGAAGTCCGGCGCATTAATTCAGGAAGATTCTATATTTCTTTCGTTAGGCATAAGAAATAAAGTCGGAGCTATCGCATCCCTGAGGACGAAAATTTTTCCTGAAGAAATATTGGCTCGAATTTACTCTCCTGGGAAACTTTAACGGGAAATAGCACTCCCACACACACTTCCTTACACTCATATACATTAACCTTTACACGCGCGGTAATCCCTCATATTTTGAAGACTCATACCGGGAACTTTTTCGCCTCTATTCTCGTTCCCGGTCCTTGGCTTTCCCGGGAAACTCTGATTCCATCCGTGTTTACTCGACAATCACAGCTAGAGTCTACTGCGTAGATTTCAGCCCCATTCAAATTTCGAACATAACCGCTGACAAATGAGTTCGAGCGATTAAGACTACTCAGTTTTTTCGCTTTGGAAGAAAAGCGATTCCAGGACACGACGTGAATGAAAGGAGCTGTCATCGACGAATCAGCAAGTCGGAGTTTCCATGAACGCGAAGAATAGGTCATGTTTGAATGGGCGTCTGAGGAGGCGAAGGCGCCGCGGTGGGTGGCGGGGTGGGTGGAATGGTGAGGGACACCGCGGAGCATTGTTGGATTGTCGTCGAGCGCGGACAATTAACAATAAGCGGGCGACAGAATCGAGAATAAGATGAGTTGCATGTAAGAGCGTGTTCAAGTACGAGCTTACAAGGTGTTGAAACACTCGTCGGCGACGCCGGATGCTCGACTCCGCCGAGGTGGAGGCGGTGGAGCGCTCCGTACTGGCAATTGTCAGCAGTATCATGGATTCTACATTCTCCGTTTCCTTCAAGTGTGGTCACCGGTGGGTCCGTTCCTGATTGGGTCACCCATCTCGAGCTTCTGAAACTCTTAGAGATCATGAATGAATAATTAAAACAAATAGCGGACCTTGCAGCGAGTTGATTATTGAAATTTATGGACAAAGTAATAGACAAATGGACGTATTTCTGTCAAACGGAACTATGTGCATCATGACGTGAGCCCTTTTATGCATATCGACGGTGTAAGTCGGCAATCACGTAACTCGGTTTGCAACGTCGCAGACTTCTTGTCATACTTTACTTTTTAAATAGAAAACTACTCAACGGCAATTCTTTAAAACTGTCATGATTTTTCTTCTCAATTCGAAGAAAATTCTGCAAAAACTTCAAGAAATAATGTCAATTTGTTCTCCTTTAAAAAAATGACGCACAGGCGGAGATTTTCAGACACCGCTAATGAGTTATGTGATTGCCGACTTTCACCGTCGATATATTCGTATGGGGCCCATGTCTTAATGCGCATAGTTCCGTTTGACAGAAATACGTCCAAATAAGACATAAGGAAAATTGAGCGATCCTATTGGTTGAAACGGGTAGTTGTTACTGACTAAGAGGGAAAATGATGGGCTAACTGCGGGGTCTCTCGAGGGTTGCCTTGAGTTAGTCTATCGCTTTACCTCCATTGTACAATACGACATCCCGCTTTCACCAATGGGCTCGCTCCATTTTCTCCGTGTCTTACCTGTCTATTGCTTTATCTATAGATCTCAATAATCAAGCGTTATCGCCAAACGGTTTGCCCAATTTTGTTTGGTCCGAAGTTTTTATGGTTCATTTTTAAGTTTGTCCAAAAGTTTTTTGAATGTTTGTCGATGTTTTTTGAACCAATAGTTTGCTTACAGTTAGTCCAGTTACAGGCAATGATTTAATTGCTGAGATTTCGCAAAAAAGGAATGGAAATTAATTTAAGTTATTATATCCGGAATAAACAAATTCCGGAGAGTTCAAATAGTTGTATCATTGCGCCGTAAGAATGTGACGGAAGATTTAAATGAAATAGCCTCCATGCACGCTGGGCGTGTCGATTTCCTCTGAAATTTTTGCAGTGGTGAATGCTTGGCTGAAGTGCGCTTCAGCTAGAATTGTATTTACAAATGGGTGGTTTTTCTACGAGGATTAAAAATAGACGAGTGGTGGAGTATAAAAAAAGAATATGAACTATGCCAAACGATAATCCGGGTATCGGAACCTGGCTGATTTGAAAACGCCTTCAAATGTGGCGTCATACCTCACGCATTCCGGAGAGTTCAAATAGTTGTATCATTGCGCCTCAGAAATGCGACGGAAGATTACAATTGAAATAGCCTTAATGCACGCTTGCCGTGTCGATTTGCTCTGAAATTTTTGCAGTGGTGACCCTTCTACATCAGACATGTCCGTCTCACTCTGGATCTGCCACTGGATCACCCAACTCCATTCTCCTCAGTTTCGTCTTGTCCAATCGAAAAACGCATAACACGGATCAGACTCGAGCCGTTTCACGTGAGTATAAACGGACAAAACGCAGCGTTACCATAACGGAAGAGACGGAAGAGGTGCCACCTGAGCCTGTCCGGGTGGCGGGCGGCGAGGCGAGGGTGGCGGCAAGGGCCTTGGGCCTGAAAGATGAACCGCTGAGGTCAGGCAGTGCAGTGTGCACACGGGGGCCGAATCTGTGGGAAAGCGTCTATACGCTGCCGTGCTGAGGAAAAACGCCGTATGAACATTCGAGAGTTGCCAGATTTCCCTCGATAACATACGTATTTTTTACAATATTCATAATATTTGTCCTCAAAATTTTCAGATATTTTAGATTAAATTGCGTATAAAAATGTCTGCAAAAATTTTGCAAAATAATGTTCGAAATTTTCCCGGTAAATTCGGTTTTTATCGGAGGAAACTTGGCAACGTCTGAAGGCTCATGCGGCGTTTTTCCTTAGCGCGGGAGTCTCCGGGAGGCGCGGACATGACACCCAGCTCCGGGGAGGCCGGCGGGAGGCGTTGCGTTGCAGTTGCGCGCCCTGCATTCGCCTTGCGCGCTGCATCTTGCATCTTGTATGCGGACACGTTTACACATTTACCTATGCTGACGCCGCGCCGCGCCCGCCCGCGCCACGTCGCGTCGCGCCGTTTACCCGAACCTCGCAACATGGACAGACGGCTTCCCGTGCAGAAAATTGAAACTCCTATCACACCGACGCACCTCGACCCCCCTCATTCTTCGCCCTCTCCTCCATGCCCTCCCCCTCTCGGACCTGAAGCCCCCCTCCACGCCCGAATCATGTATACCGCTGCGTTACCACACTGAAAAAAATTGGCCTCCGGCCAATTTATGCGCGGCGCTTCGCGCCGCGTACCGGCGCTACGCGCCGGCATTTGGGGGGCTTCGCCCCCCCATCNCCCTCCCCCCCCTCCATGCCCCCCCCCCTCTCGGACCTGAAGCCCCCCTCCACGCCCGAATCATGTATACCGCTGCGTTACCACACTGAAAAAAGGTGTGGCGATTTTTCCCAGAAGTATGAAAACTGGACGTATTTCTGTCAAACGGAACTAAGCGCTATAGGGTGAGGAAGGTAGAGGAGGGCTTGGATTGGCGGCGGAATCGGGCGTCGGACTCATTCCGTCCTATACTTGCAATGCATTTCCATGGCGCTTAGTTCCGTTTGACAGAACGCGCCATCCGGCATTCTAAATTCCTCAAAATGAACTAAAATTGGCGCTTAGTTCCGTTTGACAGAAATACGTCCAATATGGTCTATTGTACGCACGAGATACAGCCAAATATATTCTCCGGCGGAAAATTTGCTCGAAAATTACGTTAGATACATTATAAAAGTCTAAAATCCATTTCTAACTGCGCAATATGCGTAGTATATAACGCGCTTTTTCAAATTTACCGCGTATTCGGGCAGTTTTTTTTGATAGCTGGTAGTCAGGTTTGCCTGGAGAGAGACCTAACCTATATAAACAAACAATCTTACGAACTGTTATAAACTCCCCTTGTGTAAAATTTCAATTGATTCAAAGCTTTTGTTTTTGCAAAATGAAGAAAGGAAAATGAAACAAACGCTTGAGAGGATTGAAAACACAGAACAGAAAAAGTTAGTTAAAACGTTTATTTACTCAGGTTAGTTGTTCTTCCTCCTGTGCCTGTGCAAACCTGGTTGGCGGTGACTAAAAGAAAAAAAAAACAGTCCGTAGACGCGGGAAACTTGAAAAAGCGTGTTCAACGACATTTTTGTGCAATTTTACCCGCTAATAGCATATTCGTTTGGACGTATTTATTCTAAAAGGAACTATGTCTCACGCAAGCCCTATGCACATAGTTCCTTTTAGCCACAAATGGACGTATTTATTCTAAAAGGAACTATGTCTCACGCAAGCCCTATGCACATAGTTCCTTTTAGCATAAATACGTCCATTTAGCCATACTTCTTGCAAATAACAGACCCATTCTGACTTTAGGTCACTTGATTTTCGACACAGTGATACTATATGGTAAAGTTCACCAGAACCAGCATCTGGTGGCATTTATCATAATTTTGGCAAATGCGATTAGTGCAAAGATTCCGTTAGTGATTACCATACTCGTATCACTGCCGCTCAAACCATATACTTTTATTCTCATTGCGAATATAGAGGTGTGATTGCAAAAACGAGTTGAACGTAACTCCATTCCAAGGTTGCAAAATTAACTCAAATACATAATTCAATTTTTTACGAGGAAGCACCTGCATGATTTTCGTCTAAAATCGTCTGATTTTTGATGAGACCAGAGGGAAAATTAGTGAAATATTCACTCAGAAATTCTCAAAATTCTCCTGATAAAAATGCAATTTGCGCGGAAAAGTCTGGCAACATTGAAATAAAGTCACGTTCATTCATGCGGGAAACGACGAACTGTCTAGTTACCTAAAATATAGCCAATAAAGTCACATGATCTGCATGGAAAGGTTTCTCAAAAATTCAAAGATAGAATTTTGTTAACTATCTTTGAAAGAATGTGAGTGTGAATCATAGATTACCGAGATTCGTGCTTTCGCATTCGTAGCATGGTTATAGCAACCCCTAGCACCTGGTTCTTACAACAGCGCGCGGAGCAATTAATCTTCGTAAAACTGAGTTGAACATTTCCGCCGACATTCTATTAGCAGTTGCTCAAGATCAGTGCTCACGTTAAATCAACGGACAGTCATGCACGCAGTTAAGCCCGAGTGATGAATGATGACCGCGCAGTCGAGAAACCCCCACGTATATTGAGTGATCATCCGAGAGCCGCTTTGTCGGACGCGCGGATCTCATAATCAATAATATTCATTCCAAATTTATGCATCACGCGAATTTTGTGTAAACACTAACAACAATTACTAACCGTTTCTCTTCGAGTTCATCGTTCGGCTGTTCCAGGGAGGAATGCCGTGTGAGCCCTCGGACGTTCCCAAATTTCCTTCGATGAAACATGAATTTCCTGCGAGACATGAATGTATTTCTCTTCCAAGTGTATGATAATTGGACTACATATCTTGCAATTTGGAGGTACAAATTCAGCCCGGTTTAAAAACAACGTTTGTGCCATTAGATTCCCTATACACGTAAGTGTTTTTCCAGAAGAGCCAGATTTCAGAGTTCCAAATTGCAAAATGCAGTCCAATTATCCCTAACATAATTCGGGAGTATCGGGAGGTATTTTGGATGTTCTGCTGCCCCCGACAAGACACGCATTAATAACAATTCAAACAGCGGGTAAGAAGGCTTTTTTGTATCAAAATGACACCAAAACGTTTCTCCTGAAAACGCAGCCTTCCTCAGTTGAATAAAAAGCAATTTAAAATTTAAAAAATCGAAAATCTTAGAAATTGGCTGTAACTTTCAAAACAAGAAGATTGTTAAAACGCGAAATGATTTTGTTACGAAATGTTAAGAAAACGCGAAGAACGACAATATTCTTCTCGTTTCATTGTTTTATTGATTTTTATCCGACTTTTATCTGGCTACGTTTTCAGCCGAAATGTAAAAAAATCATGTATTCATGAAATGTATTCATTTCTGTAAAAAAAATCTTGTTACTCGTTGTTTGAATTGTTATTATCACATAATTCGGGAGTATCTGAAACATTTTCGGAAAAATACTGATGAGTTTTCTTGAAAATGAATATATAATGGAGAGTTTGATAATTTGGTCCGAATTTTCAGGTCTTGGAGGCTCCTCCGTCACTTTTTAGGCCTTTGAGACCCTGTTAATAATATTACTGAATGGTTCAACATTTTTGAGTCCTCAGGTACCAAAATTTCAAATTAGCGAGCCTTGCATCATTCATGGCATTAATAAGTCAATACTCTACTCATATTGTTTCTCATTCGTTTCGACCAGATTGCCTTCAATATCTCGATAGGCAATGAGAGCGACTTAGGAGCAGTAATAGTTGCTCGGGTCACTTCAGCCACGATCACTCGGTGTCCTCATAGCTGTGACGCCTAAATACCTCAATCACATTGGTTGTCACTCATTCCAGTTCGCCTTCGATATCCCGATAGGCAATGAGAACGGCTTAGGAGCAGTAATAGTTGCTCGTGGCATTGCGGCCACATTCACTTGGTTTACTCATA